>WWET01002210.1:224491-259322 GCA_011038615.1 Limnodynastes dumerilii
TTACTCATATATTGCCGCCCCCTCCCTAGTTTTACTCATATATAGCAGCCCCCTCCCCAGTTTTACTCATATATAGCAGGCCGGGCCCCCCCTCCCTAGTTTTAACCATACAGAACCCCCCCTCCATAGACCCCCACAGTTACCAATCACTTACCTGCTCCTAACTCCTCCACGGTGTGCGCTCTCTGATGAATGACGCAACGCGATCTTGGGGTCACGCAGCGTCATTGATCAGAGAGGAGATGCTGCGGAGGAGAGAGGTAGTCGCAAACTCTGCTGCGGCACTGAGGCGAGTAAAGGGGGTGACGGAGCCTCATCTCTCCATCACCCCCTTTAGTCACCGCAGCGCAGCAGCAGAGTTAAACACAAACGTAAGGTAAATGGAGGCGGGGGGCTGCTCCCCCCCCCCCCCCCCCGCCCCCACTCCCCCCCCCCCCCGGGCCCGGCACTCTAGGCGATTGCCTAAGATCGTATAATGGTAGCGCCGGCCCTGCTTGCGGGCTTACGTGACCTGACATTATCAGGTCTGGATACAGCCCCTGATGTCAATGCGTGGTCAGCCTAAGACCACACAACATACTATGGGGTAGATCCAGACCTAAGTATGCTGGTGTTTTTACGCTAGCCACCGACGTAAAATCGCCACGCAACTCTGAACGTACGTACCATCAGCGTAACTACGAAGGGGCATGTCATCCATATGACACCTGGAAATACGCTTTGTAGGCAGAGGGAGGCATTTAAATCGTACAGAATGGGACGGGTTAGGCCATTACGTACGACAATCCATTACGTAGGTCAGTACTTATGC
Source organism: Limnodynastes dumerilii (assembly GCA_011038615.1). NCBI lineage: Eukaryota > Metazoa > Chordata > Amphibia > Anura > Limnodynastidae > Limnodynastes > Limnodynastes dumerilii. The sequence goes on from WWET01002210.1 coordinate 225,303, forward strand.
TTTGAAAAGTTAAGGTTGGGTTTGTAAAACGTAAAACGACCAAAGTACGTATGAGTGAGGGGAGTGCCTAGAAAATACGCTAGCATAAACGATGATGTTAGTGATGAAACGTAACAAGCACTTAGGTCTGGATCTGGCCCTATGCTATTATCCATTGACTTCTTGAATAGTATATAATAATTATTGTTGCCTAATAAAGCTGTCAGGTGTAAAATGTTATTGTCTTATTCATATAGTAAAGGATGGATAAGTAATATCATCATAATAATAAATCTTTTTGGTGCTCAATCAATAAATTATAACATATCAGATTTAGCTTACAGCTAAATGAATCATAGGTGTTATTCTTCTAAGTGACTTATTTCAGCTGCTCTCTATTCAGTGTTAAATTTCTATAAACTTCATAGCATCTCCCCATATCATGTGTTATACCACTTACAGATATTGCTGCAAAGCAATGGGGGAGGTTTAATATAGTAACATGTTAGTCATGGGACTCAGAATTAACAGATGAGGAATTATTTTTGTACGTAAAAAATTAAGCTCTGAACTCTCTGCATGGGTCACCACGGAAACGCTGTACTTTATTAGATTGTGCTTTTAACCTAAGGCTCAGCAGATGTCCTAGATATTTTACAGGTCTTAGGATTAATAGTTATATTCTTCCTTTCTAATTCATATTCTGACTAAATAAAACAGCTAATACAATTTTATCTGAACTGCAGAAGAGTAAAGCTAATTATATTACATGCCTTCTGTGTTTAGGATTAATGCTTTATGAAGTGTAATCATTTAAAGGGGATGCACACTTACCTGAAATAAACGCTGACTGCTTCTATTAAGAGGTTAGAGAATGAGGTGTACATTTGCACCCTTTGATGCGGAGAGTAAGGCAGAACCATGTTGCAATGTGAGAGGTGCAAATGAATTGACATGTTTTTTAATGTGGGGAAAATAATTTGCTTTTGCACATAAGACCTGAATACTGAGTAGCGTTATATCTAATATCTAAATTAGAGTTGAGCTTAAAAACATCACTTTTCAACTCATTCTGTTTGCACAGTTTAAATCCCCCCTTTACATTGCAACATGGTTTTACCAAGGTGTACATTTGCACCTATTATGCTATTACTCTCAAACTATGCATCAACCCCATTGTGAGATCAATATTGGCAGCATATACCAAAGCCTCCAACGTGTATTAGGTCACCGGCAGCCCAGAAAGTCAAATATTGCTTCTTTACCCTATTCTACAAAAACAGTAATAAGCTTTAAGATACACTGTGGTATAGGTAATGGAGCTTCGCATTGGGAACTGTCTTGCTAGGGTTTGTTTGTTTGTTTATTGAATGTGTTTGCATCAATGGTCAAAGTGGAAGTTTAGGATTGACGGTATGGACATTTAGAAGTTTCGGTATGCTGATTACTGAAGGCAGGTGCAGGAGGTTATAGAAACTATATTAAAGGACACTGTCCCACAGTTCTGGCTTCACTCGTTATCTTCTGTACCCCTTAATTCTACAAGACATCTCTTCTTAAGTGCCTAAATAATGCTGCCAAGGCGGTTCTCCCATTGAGTTGGGAGAGACCTGTCCCCCCGCCCATCATGAGGGATTGGTTCAATCGGATCAGTCGGATGGTGTCAATGGAGGAGATGCTTATGTCCTCATTAGATAGATACGAACCTGTTTAACATATACCTATAAATTGATTGAGCAACTTCTATTCTGTTTGTGGGCATGTCTGGGAGCAGTTGCTGAGAGGGTGAGCTGTTTCACAGCAGCCATTTTGGAGACTTTAAGGGGTGTCTCTTAGGTAAGTTGGCTCTCAATTTATAAACATATATATGGGACCCAACATTGGGACTCTAAATTTTAGAGTTAGGACCACCATATACAGAAAGGCCTTGACGGTGGCTTATCCCATATTTGATCAAATATGTGTAACGAACATTTCTGTGTTTTATTTTACAGATAGAACAGTAGAGTTTGTTAATGGTTTATGGCAGTGTGCTGGGGATATTCTTTCCTTTTGTTTCTGTGGCAAGCAGATTAACCCCCTGCCTTTCACGCACCTGTTTAACATATACCTATAAATTGATTGAGCAACCTCCATTCTGTTTTTATTCTAGATACGAAAAATATGCTACGACCTGTTTTTGCTGGCATACATATGCCCTTGACACATTGGGCCTGATCCAGAGCTACGATGTTACACTGAGCGCTGTAGCGCTCAGCTAACGTCGCTGCTCTGGCCCGACACTCCCCCTTGTAAGAGCGTATTAACTCTCCCTTACGCCGGCTGAAGGCTACCCTAACTTCAGCCGGCGTAAGGGAGAGTTGATACGCTGGGACGGCGGCGTTAGTACGTTAACGCCGCCCTCCCAGCCTCATTACCCTCCCTCCCCCCGCCCACCTACACTAACTTCAGCGTACGGACGCTGGGGGATGTCAGCTCTCTATGATCGGGCATTTCCATAGTGACGCCGGGCAACATCTGCCCGGCGCATGCGCATTACGGCTATGGCCGCCGTACTAGCGACGGCGGCCGTAGCTCTGGATCAGGCCCATAGTCTTGAAGGACTGCAAATTCGATTATGTCCCAGAGCACTACCAAGCATATACCACTGAAATGTTTATGGTCTACCAGCTTAAATACCTTAGATTGCTTATTCAGTCCCATATCCATATTATCCTGTCTGCCTCCATTTCCAATTCTCCCCCTTTCCCTTTTCTCTCCCACCCCCTCCTCCCTGGTCTCTAAAATTTTAAAACTGGCAGTTGTACTAATACCACTTTCATATCACCACCCCGGCAATATCCCGGTTCTTACAACCCGGGATATTGCCATGGCAAACAGATCATCCCAGGGTTACAGACACTTTAACCTGGGTTGTTGGATTGTGCCCAGGCAATAACCTGGATTTTTGGTGGTGATGTGAATGGGATATGAGCAACAGTTATATGGCTCAAGACCCCCTCCAACCACATATGGAAGGGAGCTATTCGTCCAATCTTGTTCTATATCTATTTCTAATTGACAGGCTTGACTTACTGCATTGCTGACCTTATTCAAACTGTTAACATTGTGTCTCATCATGTTTATACTGTCTTATTTTAAAAATTAAGAATATATATATATTAAAAAAAGTTCTGCTATGAAATCATAAAAATAATAAAAGTAAATCAGTGGGAGAAATGTTGGCATGGAAAACCCTGGATCCAGCCCGAGCTCTGGTTTAAATGATCACTAGAGTTTGATGCTGCTTTTCATGAAATGAATATACAACTTCTAAACTACATTTCAACTAATGCTTCACATCTTTCACTACCTGGATCAAGCTATAGCTTATATGAAGATATCAATCAAGCTGGAGATTTACATAAGATGCAGTATCTTCTATTCAATGACATAACTGCTTGTGATGGTAAAGCTGAAACTTATATTAGCTCTATCATCACATTGGTCATTTGTTTCTCACTACCACAATATTTCTACTTAAGTTACAGGAATTTCTTTACAGGCTTGGGGCTAGATCCTGACCCCGCAAGGTTTACGTGTGTGCGGAATGTGTAGCAGGGAGAACACGCCCCCTGCTCGCCCCGCTGTTGGTAGGAAATCTGTACACTTACATGTCCAAATTCCTACCTTAACTTTTACGACTTGGTCTGCGGCCATAAGGTCGTAACGGGGCTTCCCCGACCCTTAATTTAAATGTCTATCTCTAACTCTATGGCGGACATACGACATGAGTAAATTAGGGGTCAGTCCCTTTTGCATACCGGCAATCGTACGTTACGTTACTAATTCAGGATCTGGACCTTGGTAGACAAAGTGTAGAAAACAGCAGAATTTCATAGAAAGAAACCCTAAGTCACCACCTAATGGTGCACACACCTACGTCTCACAATATGGTCACAGTGAGTTAACCAGATAAGCAACACATGAAAATTAAGAATTAAAGATTAAAAGATCCAATGGGGGTAGATCCAGAACTACGTTTGCCGAACGTTTACTCACGTAGCGTATTTACGCGTGCGTACCTTCTATACACTCCCCTTGGCACACCCCTTGAATGTACGTATTTTGTCAAGATACGCTTTCCAAACCCTACCTTAACTTTTACCAACGTAACCGATGTGATCCGCTCACGTACGTATGGCCAACACGTATTTACGCAGCTAAGCACGCCCATACTGTACACTTTAAATACAAACCCCCGCCTACATAACGTATTTCAGACGTATTTTTGTCGAACGTAAAATTGGCACGCCCACACGTAAGTATTTACGTGACACATACGTGAATGCCCCATACGTTCACGTTACGGAGCGTATTTTCTATGGTGCGCATGCGCAGTACTTACTGAAAGGCGATTTTACGTCTCCGCCGTGCGTAAATTCGCTCACAAGCGTTGTTCTGGATCTGGCCCAATGTTTGTAAGTAACAATAAAAATATCAAAATATCAGAATGCAAAATATCCCACGTTCAACATCAAAGGAACAATAGCCAAAAGTGCAAGAATTACATATAATATTAAAATGCAGTAAGCAGTAATACTGTGCAAAACAGCAAACAGTATTCACAGTATACTTGCAAATATTGTTCTAGAGGTGATCCAAAATTGGTCGGTCAAACAGTTAGAGGAATGCTCCCAAAATAACATGAACATCAGAATATCAGATAAACCCTAAGCTATCCGTGTAAGAACTAGCCATGATTAGCACCCTCACAGGTGCGCTTTGCCTTTCCAGGTGGTATCTTACCCTCCCTGTGCTACCATGATATAACAGGAATAGAGAAGGGAACAGTGTACAGAAACCGAAGATGGGAACGAGGGTAGCAGGATTCTCGTGCACCAGAAGGGCCTGCCGGTATTAGTTCTCCGACGAGCGTTTTTATACAAAGACTTGCTAAGGTTTGAATTTGTAGAACAGTATTGCAGCACTTAGGCCTGGCAGGTTACACATCTATGTATTTAAATAATTCCTAGCTTGGGTTAGTAAATTGCTTGGAAGTTGTACCCTTTTACTGTAATTTAAAAAAAAAAAAACAACGTAAGGTTTAATAAATATTGTCATTTGCAAAGTCAACTATGTTGTACATCTAAAATAATAAAGGCAATTTGTAAGGTAAATGTAGAATAATTAAACATATTGATTAAGCAGAAAGCAACCCACTGATGAAATATATATATTTCACAGAGACTGAGAGACACTCATGTCCCTGCAGTTCTAACATGCTGCTGTTTTACACTGTCAGAAAGCAGTAATAAGTACATTTGCAGAGGTTATGGTGTTATACAGCCGTAAGAACATCAATTCTCACTTTCTGTCCTGGGAACCTGGCTCAAAATTCAAGTAATTAAATAGAGAAACATCGATTTACTTCTGTTAAAGGTTTCATAGATTATTGTATTGTAGCTGTATCATTAAAGAAATGTTCCATTTTAACCTAGATGGATATTAGTAATATGTAATAAAAGAAAAAAGGCAGAACTATAAGAAGATACAGGGGGAGAAACATAATTTTACTGAATACTTAAGTGTTTAACAATAACAGATCATGAAAGATTTGTGTCCATGTACAAGAATTCTTTACATGGTAAAAGTAGAGTCTGTTCTTCAAGATAAATGTTCAAGATAATAATTCTGTGAACCACTTATACCAAACCAGTCTGTGCACGCCATTACACATCTCTCCTTCTTTCAGGGATCATGTACCCCACAGAGGGAAAAGCTAGTGGAAGGATAAATCTTAAGGGGGCAATGTAATTAGCATGTGGGTCCCCGTAGCGAACGGGCTGGGATATCAATGAGGCATAACAATCAATCCTCAGAGCACCGAACACGGTGCCCCGAAAGGTGAGTTTCCCCCAACCCGTTCCCTAACCCAAACCCTAAGTCTCCCACCCAGCAGCCTAACCCAAAGTCCCCTCCGCAGCCTAACCCAAAGTCCCCCTCCTCGCTGCCTAACCCAAAGTCCCCCTCCTGGCTGCCTAACCCTAAGTCCCTCCCGCAGCCTAACCCCAAGTACCCCCCCCCCCCACAGCCTAACCCTAAGTCCCCAGCGGCAGTGCTTCCGCAAATGAAGCATTCATTAAAAAAAATCGCATTCGAAATAGGGATAGCCGAAAAACAGATTAAGGCTGGCACCCTAATTTGCAATGCGAGCCTTCGCAGCAGGGACTTGCAACGGTGTAATTATAGGGAGAAAATGTGAAAATGCAGAAGGTGTTGATGGGAAAAAAGGACTATGAAAAAGGGAAGGGACAAACAACTGCACTGAAAATATCTTCCCTCTTTACTTTAAATAACATTTTCATTTTTTTTTTATTTAAATCTCTAAAGGGCCTATAAACAACTAAAGTGGTGAATATTTCCTTAGTAGGTGCTGGATCAGAAGAACCAGTCATAGGTTAAGGAAAACCTAAAAAGGAAAATATGCACAGGGACTTAAGGTAGCCCTATTGCACTCTTAAGCGCCTTTAAGAACTGAAATACAGGGGAGGGACCTAATGTACCTCCAGCTCAAACAACACTCTATATCTTCTGTTCTGGTTCTGGAAACAATCACCTGCACAGAGCAACTCTCCAGAAGAGGAGAGTAATTAAGTAATGCTCTAGAATTTCTTTAAAAAAATTATAAATAAACCACAACAACAACTTAATAAGACATAGGGATACATTTTATTTTGTTGCATATCAACATCATTTCAAGTTTCCCTTTTTAAAATACTTCTTCAAGGAGCTTTATTGATAAAGAAATAAAGAGAGTGATAAATATGTATTACATTAGGAACAATTTAATAACTGGAGCACAGGGAAATTAGAGAACAGACTACACAGATCAGGGGTTAAAGTTGAAATTACACTTCCGTATATCACAGGGGTGCTACCCCCGAAGTATATATACAATGGAATGCAAGAAAAACAGGGGAAGGAAAAAGGTAAAGACACCTTTAAGTGAGATGCATTGTGTAATCCTTATTTCAGTACACTGAGAGACCTAATCATTGGTCAAAGTTTGAATGCTCAAAAGATAACCGGCATGTGTCCCATTATACAGTATATCAACCAATTAATAACAGTTGTTGTTTGTCACAGAGAAATCTCAAATATATTGCCCAAGTGCCATATATAAATGCCAGATGATACTTCTAAAATAAACATGTGTATGAAATGGTGTCTGACAATCTTCACACAACAATAGATGACCAACTTTTTGAGTATCACTCTAAACACAATCTTAATTCAACACTGAATAGTGCAAGAGATTTATTATGTCATCTCAAGTTTATCTCTTGTATGTTAAATGAACTCTTCAAGAGATAGTAGCATTACAATGTATCTTTATTACTTTTATTTATTATTTTTTTGCTGCAATTATGTAATACACTTAGAGACAGCAGCACTTCAATGTATCTATGGGATATAAATACAAAGACTATTAGACAACAACACCCTCAATTTTATGCTGTTTAAATGCCGTGACACAACAGCAACAAAGATTGGTTCATTCAAATAATGTAAACTCCCTCAAATTCACCTGTTTCATCTGGGCTCTGTGATCAAGCCTCATGGCGAAACGCGTGTCATTTACATCCGCAGGAACCATGCTCGGTTTATCTTCCCCTATTCCAGCCTTCAGCCTTGTTCCTTCCTCAACCGGATCATGGACACATTAGTATAGGCAGGGTCCGTATACTTACCCAGAATAGGATCAGTTGGATCATCTGGATAGGGACAGGGGTCTGGGATATTGTAGGTTACCGCCCCGAGCTTCCCTCCTGTGCAGAGATGCTCCTGGATCGTGTTGACACTGCATAGAAGTAATCTTATAGCACTGTGGATGCATTCTCCGTTGAAAAAAATGATATTTCCGAATATGAGCAAGTGCAAGTAACTAAAAGAACGTCAGCAAAGGACATGAGGTGCAGTGAAAAGTTATGTGACCATGAAACTAAGATAAGGTTACAGTAAACTCAAGCTTTCGTAAATTTCTGGTTAGCGATGCTATTGCTTAAGAATCATTTCTGTGGATCCATTCAATAATGAATCACAGATTATAATGGATCATTCATCCATATATTTAAATCTTAGGTGATGAAAGGTGGAATGGAATACTAGCAAGCTAGAGCTAGTGCTTGGGGTGGAGGGGAAGGGAATCATAACAAATGGACTGCAATTAGTTATTTATTTTAGTCCTGGAGAGGAAAGGATTTCAGAGGTATTTGCAATTTAATGCTACTATAGTATAACAGTAAATTATATATTACAATCATTTGCTAAATCTAGGCTTATTTTTCATAACGAATGGGCTGATTTGTTCCATGACAATATGAGATTTTTATTTCCGCTATTGAACACCCCATAATTTATTAATTTACACTAATGCAGCAGACCAACTAAGGGTTTGTTTTTGCATTTGCAAGATGTTCTGTCTTTTCATTTGGAAAGCTATTATTGAACAAGTGATTTTCATCTGCCCAGCTTCCTGGATGATTTGTCATAATAAACACTGTCATGGTGATCCACATAATATTTTCTCCTTTGTATCTTCTCATTTCTCTAAAGTCTACCACATCTGTAATCATTTGCAACAGCCATTGAATATACATCAAGCATTAACAGTTCTTGGATCTGAACAAAGAGATAAGATTTTGTCATTGTGGCCATTATTGCTTTACCTTAATGTTGAAATTGTCATTGTGAAAAATACAACATTTTTATTCGATGTGCTGCATAAGCATTCTATTATCTCTTAAATGTGTAGTAGTATCTACTATTGTTACAATAATATGCTCCTGATTAGGCTGCACTACAGTTTGACTTTTATGTACAAATCCAGAGTAGAAAGGAAGTTTGTTTTATTATGTGGCAAATACACTAAAATAAACTAACGTTTGGGTTGAGGAAGAAGGTTCCTGCAGTGTAAGATCTTGCACTATAGAATGTTCAGTGGCTCAGTGAGTAGCACTTGTGTCTCACAGTGCTGAGGTCATGAGTTTGTATTCCCTGACTAGGCCTTTTCTGTGTGCAGTTTATATGTTCTCCCCATGTCTGTTTGAGTTTTCGCCAGGTGCTCTGGTTTCCGTGGCGGGGGTCGGCAGTGCCAGGAACTCAGCCGGCTGCCAGCCGGTCACATGGCAGCCGCCAGCAAATCAGGGCTCGCGGTGGCCTTCTTGAAAGAGGCTTGCAGGGCTCACCGCAGCACTGCACCCAGGCGCCCGTGCAGTGCCCAGGGTGCATTGTGGTGCCGTGGTGAGCCAATCAGGGCTCACCACGTCACAAATCCCATCAACCCCTGAGGTTGGATTAAAAATCCGCCGCATGGGCCAGAAGGTGGGAGCAGTGGCCGGAAGAGGCCGAAGGAAGAAGGGCTGTTAGCGCCTGTGGAGAAAGACAGAATAGGCTGAAGAAGAAGAGCTGGAAACAGCGGCGTGTCCTGACTGTCATGGTAAGTGCACTAGGCCTTACCCCACCCAATATCCTTCACCACTGTACCAGTGCACCCGCCCCATCTGACAACCAGCACACGCTGGCCCCCAGTAGGGAAGCCCTTTCCCTCCCCACTTCTGTCAAGGATACGGCCCAGTCCAGGAGCCCCAACCCACGTTGGGGGTGCGGACCACCCCCCTAGGCCCTATAGTGAGATAGGGTGCTAGACCCTATTAGGTAGAGGGGTGTTAGACCCCTGTAGTACAGGGCATTAGGTAGTTATAGTTAAAGTTAAAGGGTACTAGACCCTGGGTTAGATAAGGGTGCTATGCCCTTGATTAGGTTCGGGCTTGGTTAGGTTGGGCACTGTAAGGTTAAAGGGCATTAGGCCCTGGTGTTAGTGTTGGGCGCTAGGGCCATGTTAGGCTGCAGGGAGCGCTAGGCTCCGTTAGTAGAGGGCACCAGGCCCTGGTTAGGGCAGCATGAGGAGGACACGTGACAGAGGGCAGGTTGCGGTACTTGGAGGTAAGTGGTCTCTGGTAGGTGTGGTGGCGTTGAGAGAGATGGTGGTGAGTATCAATACCTGTGCTCTGTGTGGTCTTTGTCCCCCCCTCCTTCTACAGGTGCGGAGACGGAGCCGGAAGGCATGGGAAAGGTTCCGTCCCGCTCGCCAGTCATTGGCGAAAAGAGGTGTCTGAGGCCCTGGCCGGTGATGATGTTTACCTCGCCCGTGTACTAATTTCCCCGTTCTCTCCCACAGGTATTTTTGGGTGTTAATGTACTAATGGTTGTGCTTTCTTTACAGCATTAGGAATCGTAACGCCTGGAACAGCGCGTCTTCTCTGGCGGTTCTTCAGGATCGGGTAGGAACCTCTGGGGTGGGGGCGGGCCTGGGTTTTGTTTGTAATTCACAGGGCGCCGGCGCACCACCCGTTACACTCCCACACAAAAATGTGCTACTAGGTTAACTGACCGCTGAATAAAATAAGATAAATGTATTGAATGTTAGGGACCCTAGTATGTAGCTCCAATGGGAGCAGGGACTAATGTGAAATATGCTCTGTAAAGCGCTACATAATCTGATAGCGCTATAGTAAAACCTGTTAATAAATTAGCAGAATCACTGCTGCTTTTAGGCTCATGGAGGGCATATTTGACTGGAAGTTCCTGACAGTTAAAAGGATCTTATTATTAATTATGTTAGATACTCATATTAAATCACATACAGACTTCCCAGCTGTTTCAATGTGTTCATGTGCTAAATTGTTACTTCTGAGAAATGGGCTGAATTCACAAATGCATTTTCAATCTTAGTCAATTTGCATTATAGACATTGGGCTGGATCCAGACTTAAGAAGAAGCTTGAAATTAAAGAGGAAAGTTACTCCTGAGCTAAACCATGTTGATTTCAGGTGGAGTCAAGTTAATTGTATTCTTTGCATGCAGGGATATATCTTTGAATTGCTTACTGCACACAGATACTGACCAGCTTTACTATCACACTGTTATTTAGACTTGGGATAGGAAACATCACCTCTCAACTCTAATACTGTTTGCAACAGATGAAATATGACTCCCCTGCAATCAACATGGTTTAGCCCAGGAGTGACTTTCCTCTCTTAGGACCTGATTCACACTTAAGAACATGAGAGGTTCCTAAATATACGCAACTAATAGCAATGAAACTCCCACGGCACGCCCCTGGTTTTTAGGTTCTTATGTGATTTACGAGTGCCATAGGGCTCCCTTAACTGTAGTTTTGCATTTCAATGCGTAGGGCGTCTATTTAGGAACGCAAGTGCATAACCGCGCCTTCATTGTGTGTTTTAAATGCCTCCCTCCACCCATTTCTTGTCGTCCTATTTACTTATTCATAGAACGCCCATTTCTGTGTATGTTATTGCGAACCTACAGACTTTAGGTACGCAGTGTATTAGTATGGAATTAACACACTTAGGTCTAACATTAATAGCGTAGAAAAGTTACTACGCATGCGCTGTCGATCCGTTCTTTAAAAAACGCACCTAAAATCCAAAGCGCGGAATATGCGAACTTAACTCCAACGTAAACAGCGTATAAAAAAATTACTACGCATGCACATTTCATCCGTTCTTAAATATACGCACCTAAAATCGGAAGCATTCTTAAGTGTGAATCAGGTCCTTAATTTCAAGCTCCTTCTTAAGTCTGAATCAGGCCCTATGTCATTACCAGTTTATATCCAATCTCCAGATATGATGCAAAGGGTCTGGGGAACTGGTTCCTGTCTAATTCTAGTTGCTACTCATGGACTGCATTGTTTATCCCTTTCCTCTAAATATGACCGTTCCTTTAAGTTGTTCCCAGTATCACCTTCAGCTGCTTTCACACTGATATGTAATTTCAAGCTCCTTCTTAAGTCAGGATCCAGCCCATTCTCTCTTAGCACATACTGATCTGGACTTCAGGCCGAACTCTGATCTAAGAGCGGAAAGTTGCATGCACAGGGAACTATTTCTGGATGTAAGAGAATAGATCACTACCGCAGCATTCCCTTCTCTCTTACAGAACTGAACAGCAGTACCACCCTGCAGCCAGCTTCATCTACAGAGCCGCAACACTGCTGATTAGTTATTTGTAATCATCAGCAGAATTGGCGCATGTAGAGTTCAGCGCATGCGCCAGCTAGAGAGAGGGCCCTCCTTAGGCCCCGCCCCACTTCTGAGGGCGGCCCCGCTTAACAGACTTCTGTGTTCAGAACCCTATCTTAACTTTTATTTACATATTGATGTGTGTGCGGACTGCTCTGTCGTGCGGAAATGTCTAACCCAGCCCATACTGTGCAATTTAAATACCTCCTCCTGCCCAAACTGCGTCCTCTGACGTACAGACGCTGAATGAATGGAACGAGATTATTGCGTTTTAGATGTGATAGTGAAGCTCACCACCTGTGGATCTGTCAATTCTTTTTTTCTTGAAACCTGTACAATCAATAACAAGAGTCTGAAAAGAGCTCAGTAAGCTGAAGTCTGCTTGTAGCTGCTATTTAGAAGGCCAAAGCCTCTGTTGTAGGTATTTTTAAAACACCCTAAGGGCCAGATTTACTAAGTTGCGGGTTTGGAAAAGTGGAGATAATGCCTGTAACAACCAATCAGATTCTAGCGCTCACTTTCCTTTTACATGCTGGAGAATGGCAGCTAAAATGTGATTGGTTGCTATGGGCAACATCTCTACTTTTTCAAACTTGCAGCTTAGTAAATCTGGCCCTAAAACTGCAAACTCTTCTTTGCTTACTTGCCCAGAAATGCCAGACACAATGTTAATAATGTACCGAACCTGGGGGTGGACAGACTTGGGTTCCATAGTAAGGGTGGGGAAGAGTGTAGGGCATTACTCATGTCATGCCTGCCCTATCTGGCATGTGCACAGTGTGATCACTGGCACTCGACCATTGTGCACATGTGGAGACATGGAGGCAGCTGCATTTTAGTCAGCACTCAGTCTATGTTCATTTCTATGTCCATTTATAAATTCATTGCCAGCGGCTGACAGCTTAGAGGTGTCCTTTGCCAGCTGTGCCCCCTCCTCTGGCAGAGGACAGCCCTAAGTAGTCAGCTGCTGGCAATTAGAGCTCAGTACTCACTGACTAAATGAATGCCAAGCACTGTCTAAGCTGCCGTTAGTATAAGATGGGCTGCTACCATGGGTCCAATAGCAACCATACCCTCAGAATCCACACTCTTGATGCCATTGACTGCACCCACATGTCACATTGTCCCCTGATTGCTTTATTTCAGTTGGACTGTGACATTTTTTCACACTGTGCATACGTGCAAGACCATGCTAACCGATTGGAACATATTTTAAGCCCCCTGACGCTTACAGGTAACAAATTAGCATTCCCTCATACCAATCTAAACCTCCTTCCAAGGATTTTCATGAGCTTAATTCAGCGGATCACATGTGCATCACTCGCAATCATTTTTTCTCAAGGATTTATTCCTATTCAAAATAGAAATCTTAAGTCGACTTAATTATTGCTTATATAATATGTATTATCTGCAGGTAGAAGCATGGAGGTGAAATTAGAACTATACACAATTATATGTCTATTATGTGGATATCTTTTACACCAAACATAAAGACCTACAAAAAAAAGAAATGCTTTAATTAGTCTTGGTAATGTCTGGTTGCAAATAAGGGATGAGATCTGAAACACAGTGATAGAATGGTGCTTTACGCGCTTTGTATATATGAGAGGGAGAGCCAAGGAAACTGCAAGATGGTAAAGTTTCTGTATTGCTAGATATTGTTTAGAAGTATTCAAAACACAAGAAACTCTAAGATACAAGAAACGTTCTAGTTGATTCTGTCACTTGACCTCCCCTAATTGAACAAAATTTAGCATATCATCTAAAATAATATTTTCAAAACACCCTAAAACTGCAAACTTTACGTTGTATGGTCTCTATTTACAAAAAATGATTTTTGCAGGCGAGATGAAATCGTTTAAAAATCGTAGCAACTCGTGTGATTTGATTTAAATCGCTGTAAGGTCGCATCTTTGTGAATACCGCGATTTAAACCCAAAAATTGTGGGTAAACCGCGGCGAGATGAAACGATTTCATCTCGCCTGCAAAAATCGTTTTTTGTAAATAGAGCACTAGGTGTGGAATGTTCTCTTTCACCAAAATGCCATTCAGCAAATCATGTCAATTTAGCCTACTTATAACAATGTTTTATTCTCTGTGGCCCAAAATTCTCACCAAATATTGGCACGATGGACCGGATTCACAGATACGATTTTGCCTTTTTTTGTGTGCGTATTTTTAGGATCGGACTAACTGCGCATGTGTGGTAACCTTTTCCACACAAGTTATGTAGAAATTAGGCACAGACGACTGAATCGCACTTAGTCACATACGTATGGAGGGACGTGGTTGTCTTCCGTACGTGCAAAGTTATGTGAAAGTGGGCGGGGGGGAGGCATTTAAATGGCCTTTTGAGGGTGCGGTTAGTAATGTACGTACGTACGTAAGTTACTGACACATGTAGAGTTAAAGTTCCCTATGGACACGTAAGTCACCGAAAAACCGTCCGTGTGAGGGGAGTGTTATGGGTGTTGCCTTGCCACATATGTGCGTATATTTGCATACTTTATACACTCGCATCTGTGAATAAGGTCCGATATAATGAAAGTCCAACTACTTCAGAACAATATTTTAAGGCTTATCAAGAGTTACGTGCAAACTACAGATTGCCTTTTTTTGCTGTTGTTGTTGCTCACAACTCTTGATCAGATCCTTTGTCTAAAATATAGAAAATGTAACATCCCGTATCATTAAAATATCTATATAATTAAATACATCACATACTGCACACACCTTTATATATTTTACCTAAATATTTACTACTGGAATATCTGTACGTTTAAGTAAGTATTGTATACATTTTTTTCTTCATCAAACTTTTGGCTGCAAAATTGTTAATTAAATGACATCTGCTCCGTCTAAAATAGTCACATGGAAAATGTAAGGGGATTAAAATATATCAGAGGATTATGGGAATGTGGTGGAGATTTGGGCACTGTCTTTAGTTATCTATGATAAGTAGCTAGAATAGAGGAAGGATAGCAGATATATATAGGAATCATAAACAATAAGTGATTGTTTACGCATATACTGTAGCATGAAAATGCCAAACAGCTTTACTTTTACACTGCAATTTACAGTTGTACTATTAGTCTTGGTTTGTTGATACTGTGTACTATTTCTGTTGCTAATTTGTTCCCTTGGACCATATTCAGACTTTCCATACATACGGAGTAGCAAAAATCCGCATGTAGGTGGCTCATTTACTCCTATGACACTTCCCTCTCACTACATAATTAAACTGACTTCCTCGACCATAGCACTAACTTAACTTCTCCGTGCATATCGCTGTGCGGCCATAGCGCTCGGATGTGCGGAAGTGACTAACCCAGTCCATACTTTACAATTTAAATGCCTCCCCCACCCACATTGTGTACTCTCACGCATACGGAGTGTTGTCAGGCACGTGCAGGAATCAACGCCGCATGCACATCCGCTAGGTGCACGGCATGCGTAAGTTAGATAACGTTATTAAGTCTGCACATGATCCATTGTGCCTAATTGAATGAGGCACAAAGTCTGTTTGCATAAAATGCTAGCAGGGAATAAATTGCTGCAATTTACCATTATTTTATATTGTGATATTTATGTGGTACTCTACTAAGCATGTGCAGGTAACAGAAGCATTAAAAAACAAACATAATCTCCCTAATTTATACTAACAACGGGGTAGATCCAGACCTAAGTGCTGGTTACGTTTCATTGCGTAGCGTATTTTCTATGCACTCCCCTAGGCACTTCCTTCGCTCGTACGTTCTTTGGCCGCTTTACGCTTCCCAAACCCTACCTTAACTTTTCAAAGCGTAACTACTGACATACATAAAGGCTGCATGTACCCCATACTACAAGCACGCCCATACTGTACAATTTAAATGCCTCATTCCACCTCCGAAGTGTAATTATGGGTGCCGTATGGATGTCACACCCCTTCGTTCATAGTCATGCTGTTGATACGTGGCTGGTACGTACATTTAGCGTTACATGGCGTAACATCTGCACAGTAAATACTAATGGGCAATTTTCCATCAGCGGCTAGTGTAAAATCGCCTGCATGCGTAGTTTAGGATCTGGGCCAACAACAGCAGCTGTACTTTATTCTAGTGAAAGGGAAGCAGTTTAGGGACACTCGCAAGCATCATGAAAGCAGCTGAAGGTGATACTGGGAACAACCTAAAGGAACAGTCATATTTAGAGGGATGGTATAAACAATGCAGTCCATGAGTAGCATCTGTAATAGGACAAGAACCAGTTCTCCAGACCCCTTGTATCATATTTGAGAAGCGTGTGGGTCCCCGCAAAGAAAATCTGAATTGCGAAAATTAAGGTTTCTCCCAGCTAGTTGCAAACTGGCTGGGATTTCGATTGCATATGCCTTGAAGAGGCATTACAATTGATCCACGGAGCACCGAGCGTTTGGTGCTCCGAAAAGTGAGTAAAAATAGTCCCCCCACTCCTGTCCCTAATTCTAACCCTAACCCTCCCCTCTCACTACCCTAACCCTAACCCTCCTTTCCTGGCAGCCTGACCCTAACCCTCCCTTAATTGCAGCCTGACCCTAACCCACCATTTCCTGCAGCCTAACCCTAATCCTCCCTCCCCTGCAGCCTAACCCTATTCCTAACCCCAACCCTAACCCCGCAGAGATTATTTACTTACCTGTTCCAGGTCCGGCAACAGCGGATTGCGAAAGTGAATGGGTGAAGTATGCCAAATACTCACCAATTCACAAAAAAAAAGTAGAAAGCGGTAAGTATAGGAAAAAGGGACATCCGAAAAGTAACTTTCGGATGTCCCTTTTTCGAAATTCAGAGTGTCATTGCAGAGAGTGTAACCGATTTCACAATTGGACATACACTGGTGATGACATAAAGTCTATCAAACACTTTGTACCTGATTCACTTAAGATTGATTTTGCGAATGTACCTAAATTTACCTAAATGTACGTAAATTTACAGAGATCCGTAAGAATGATTCTGAGATGCTTTAAAATGAAGTTAACCACACCCCCAGTCTCGGGACTGCCACGTACGGACGGTTCTCTAGGTGCGTGGATTTAAATGCGGATGTGTTTCCTCCTTGTGAATCACATGGAGGACATCTATACTAAAAGTTAATCAGCATTCACTTAACCTCAACTAAACGCAAATACTGATTAACAACTCAAAACTATTTTGCATTTACTTCTCCACTATTATCTTATTATTAAATTAATTTTGCGATTGTTTTTTTGCTAATATAATAATGCCACATTGTAAGTTTAACCCTTAATGTGCCTTGGAGCAACAAGCTACCAGTGTAATATATGCTAATTGCGATTTATATACTTTTTTACGATTATGTATATTTTTTTAAATGTATTATTCTTAAACAAAAAGTTAGAAATTTCATTGTAAACAACTTTTTATGTAAAACGTTATTTTAATGTTTATTTAACAATTTTGGATGGTAACCCTGTGAAACTATTTATTAAAAGTTACTGAACTTAAAAAATTAGGAGCAGAGAAAATGACTGTTTAATAACCATAAGTGACAGTAGTTGTTGGGACAGAGCTGTTCTGAAGCTGCTTTCCGGTCTATTTGGGAGTCTTGGGAATGAAGACAGGATAAACCTGGAAGAAAAGAAAAGAAACTACTTACTGAATGATCTTGAAAGAGATATTAAATGTGAGTAGTTCTAATTATTATAAGATTTACTTGAAGTCTGGAGAATCTGCACAGGACGCCTTACCTTTTTTCTCTTTTTCCTATTTTCGGGGCCACTTGCCGAGGAGCAAGATTGGATGGTACCTAGGAGAAAAGAAAGAAACTACTTACAGAGCAATTTTGAAAGATACATCAAATGTGAGTAGTTTTAATCAGTATTACTTACCCTGATATTGGAGAATCTGCACAGGACGTTGTTCTCTCTTTCTGTTTCGGCGCCGCATCCGGAGGAGTGGTGGTGAACGCACGGGTGGGGGGACGCAGAGAGATTCGGAGGACCTAAAGGGATTCCATCATCATCCTATATGCAAATGAAACAAGAGTAGGGCAGTGTGAGTAGAATTTTTGGCAAAGAAGTACTTAACTGTATATTGCAGAGTAACACATGGTCTTCCTTTTGTTTCCCTATGCACTTTTTCGAAGATCGAGGACCTAGAGATAAGAAATAAGAAAAAGGGAGTGAGGAGACTGGAAAGTCCCTGACTGCATTTTCTCGAGAAAGAAGAACATTGACTTCTGAAAGAATATTGAACACATTATTATTGGAATTCATAGGAGGAAAGAATTGGACATTTTATGAATAGAGTTGTTTATTTTATCTGAAGCGGTTTTAAGTGGAAGGTTGTTTATTTTATCTGAAGCGGTTTTAAGTGGAAGTAGAGAAACTGTGGAGATAATTTATTAGGCGCTGAGATTATTTGGTTCTCACAACTGTTGTATCATTATTGGTATGCCCTTTTTTTGGGATTTACTTTTGGGGTCAAGGAAGGTATTGACCCAGGGAACCTCTACCCAGCAGCCTTTGGGGAGCGCAGGTCATTCTACATATTTCCTACTCATTCAATATGTAAATCAACTTAAAAGTGTTAAAGGAATTCTCTTTTTCTATGTATACTTCCGCAAGACACTTGCACTTGTGAATCAGTCCTAACTCACGAGGAACATCCATAATGTACATTAGTACCTCATGTGCTGCTCATTTGCATTGAGAGTCTTGCCCCTCTAGCCACACATGCAGGCTTTATTCCGTGCCGATGCCTGCATCAATCCTAAGTCAGCCGTCTGTGTCTGTGAATCAGTCAGCCATGGTTTCCGTGCGTATATTTGAGTTCTGGACATGTGCAGTATATCCGCTCATAAAAATACGCACAGTGATTCTGCACTTACTTAAGGGCTTTCATTACCAACTTCAGCAAGTTAATGATAGAGGGATTCACACACCTATTTCCAGTTGTTTATGAAGGTGGGCCTACAAATATCCATAAACTTGATGGAATGGTGAGACTGTTTTTTTTTCTGTGAGTACACTAATATTTCATATAATAACAATGGTTTTATGCTATTAGGACCAGATCCACTAATAATTAGAGATTTTTCGTGTTTTGGTTTTTGTTTTGTATTTTTTCTTCGTGTTTTGGTTCTAAATTTTTTTTAAAAAATCATAAAAACAGCTAAAATCGTAGAAATTGGAGGCGTTTTTGTTTCTACAGTATTATTACTGAGGCTGGGCAGAGCACAACCACAGTATAGCAGTGCCCCTATACAGTACACAGCCCCTGTACAGTACACAGCCCCTATACAGTACACAGCACCACAGCCAAACCCCCAGTAACCCCATCATATGTCTCCAACCCCTTAGTATCCCTCATTATATGTCTCCAGCACCCCAGTATCACCCATCATGTCTGCAGACCCCCAGAATCCCCCATCATATCTCCAGACTGCCAATAACCCCATCATATGTCTCCAGCTCCCCAGTATTCCATTCATATGTCCCCAGTGGCCAGCCCCCAGTATCCCCCATCGTATGTCTCCAGCCCCCCCCATATTCCATCATGTTTCCTGTCTCCCTGTATACAAATCATGTCTCCTTACACAGTAAATTGGGATGTAAAGTTGATAGCACTAATTGCCAGCGGCCAACCAAAGGGATTATAAAGGGTCCTCTTTCTCAACCGACCCCTCGAAACGCGTCAGTTCGGTGATCCAGAGTTCCACATATTTCCTGCCGGCTTCCTCTTGAAGTTCCCACGCTGTGCCTTTCCACCTCAGGACGGTCCCGGGCTACTACGTCCTCACAACAGGACACTTCAAGCTGTGGTTTCACATCTCTTGGCCGCGGGTACGGATCTCTGTTAGTGCTGTTTCAGCATTTCATGATTTTACCTTATTTTATGAATGTGGCTTTTATCATGTAAAATGCGCATGTTTTATTTTATTGGGTTTATTACATTTTCTTTTATTCTATTTCTTGTTTTCCATGTGTTATAACTGGAGTCCCATGGAACATTGAAAATAGGTTTTAGTGCACACCCTGCTTACTATTTACACTTTTATTATCTTTTATTGTTATCTTTCACAGCGCTTACTAAAGGGATAAATCATGTCTCCTGTCTTCCCAGCATTCCCATCATGTGCCCAGTTCCCCCCAGTAATCACCATCATGTTTCCAGCTCCCCCAGTAATCCCCATCATGTGTCCAACTCTTCCAGTAATCCCCATCATGTGTCTAGCTCCCCTCAGTATTTCCCATCATGTGTCCAGCTCCACTCAGTAATCCCCATCATGTGTTCAGCTCCCCCAGTAATCCCCATCATGTGCAGTAATCCCCATCATGTGCCCAGCTCTCCCAGTAATCCCCATCATGTCCCCAGCTCTCCCAGTAATCCCCATCATGTGTCCAGCTGACCCAGTAATTCCCTTACTTACCTATGCTGCATCCCTCGCTCCTTCCTCCGCGCTGCTTTGTCTGACGCCGAATGCAAAACCCCGTGAGATCTGTCGCATGATTTTGAAGTTTGGCCTCGGTGACGTCATCCGAGGTGCGCACGGGGATCCGTGCAGTTCTCGGATCCCGCCTTGGATCCCCAAATTCGGGTGGGCTCAGTTCTCTGAGAACCGGGACCGCACAACTCTACTGATAATAATTAACCTGATTCAGATTTGCAGAAAGGGACTTAAGCATGTCAGTTGCGTAAGTCCCCTTGTCAGGTAACATCTGCACATGCACACGGCAGATGTCACGTGTCGGGAATCCTTGCGTGTGGATCAGAGTTTCTTATGAAAGGACTTCCGTAGAAGGGGCTGGTCCTTCAGATCCGCATGCCGAAATTCTGCCACACAGGCGAGGTTAGACATGCTAATGAAGGGCTGCAACTCAGCACAGATCTGCGTTTGATGAATGCAGATCCGTGCGTATAACTTTTGGTAGGGTTCTGGGCACTTAAATGTCTAGAACTCTGTAAGAAGGAGGGGAGTGACACTGGCGTGCACTCCTCTCCCCGTACGTACTTTCACATCTACGTGTGTACGCAAGTCGCTTGCAAATCTGAATCAGGTCCAATGTTAGCCTACATACGTGTGTAAGTGGGCTGTATGAAGGGGAGAGCGCATTCCGGCCGTTTTACTAATGTAAGTTCTATCGTGCTTCCCCTCCGCACGCCAAGCTTGGGGGCAGCATTTCAATTTTAAAGTGTGGGTGGACATAAAGGGTTACGAGCAAATCAGTGGTCGGAAGGACCATTGATCCACTGCCTTATGGCAGGGAAGTCACACAATCTCTGCATGAGAGAGTGACAGGGGGAGTTGACGCCACTCTTTTGTGTGTAATTTAAGCTTTCTGTAAGTCCTTAGTTATTTGTTGTATACATTTGTTCAGTCATTGCTGTCTGGAACCAGATCATTTCTTTATAAAGACTTTAGTAAATTGTTGATATATTAAATATTTTTAAGTGTGTTATATGAAGGCTCCATGGCGCAGACACTGACAGGCTGTCAGTGAAGACTATGAGTCATCGCTGCATTGTGTGTGTGTGTGTGTGTGTGTGTGTGTATAATTCATGAGCAGGCACTCCAATAATGAATAATAGCAATACAGATTTGTGTAATATGGACAGCCCTAATAAATACAGAGATGGCAATATTAAATAATCTTCAGTATGAAGTGTGGGTGGTATACACAGAAATTTTATATAGATAGTGTTAATGCATTCAAAGGTAACAGATATTGAAAATGCCCAATGTAAATCAGTGTATGATATATATGAGATTTAGCCAGTTCAAAGTTATGAGTCCACAGACCACTGTGAGCTGACAACATTATCCCAGAGATCAAGGCAGGAATGGACGGAGATAGGATGTGCTTCAACCTCCATTAGAGTGTCACACGTTACCCAGACAAAGAAGTAAGAGAGTGTGAGTAACAGACCTTATTATATATAGTCGGATTTGAGGAGTATTGTGAAAATTGCTATTAATACATACATTACTACTCTTATTAAAAAGAGTTTCAGTTTCATTTAATGGACTCATAACTTTGAACTGGCTGAATCTCATATATATATCATATATTTCCACCATGAATTTTCAGTATCTGCCACCTTTATAAGCATTAACACAGTATCTGTCACCTTTGTATGCATTAACACTATCTATATAAAAGCACAATTTCTGTGTTTACCACCCACATTTCATATTGAAGATTATTGAATGCTGCTATCTCTGTATTTTTTAGCGCAGTTCGCTTAACTCTGTATTGTTATAATTCACACATATTGGGGCAGATCCAGAACAACGCTTCTGTACGATTTTAAACGTGGCGGACACGTAAAATCGCTATTTTGTATGTAATGTGCATGCACGACAGATAATACGCTACCTAACGTAACGTAAATGTGAGCGTATGGGTCATTTACATATTTGCTGCGTAAGTCCGTATTGCCCATCCGTACGTGTGCGGACGACAGCAGTTACACGGTCAAAAGTTAAGGTAGGGTTTGGAAAGCGGAACTCAGCCAAAATACGTGTGTCTAGGGGAGTGTATAGGGGTGTGTCTAGGGGAGTGTATAGAAGGTACGCACGCGTAATTACGCTACGCTAGTAAACGGATTGCAAGCGGAGTTCTGGATCTACCCCATTGTATTGAATTATCTATGTGTCTAGACTAGCGGCTTTTTATATGACACAATTGTGCACAATTAATAATAAATAAGTACAACTTATAACTTATAACTTTACAAGTTATTACTTATAAATGGAACAGCGTAGACCACTTTACCATTTTTTATAATTACTGATTGTAATGTACTCCTCTTTGGTTAGAAATACTCCTTAAAAATGCTATGAGGATGAGCACAGTGCATCGCAGCCACCGTCATATTCTGGCAGCTGCGATAGTGTGCTTAAGAGGAGGATGTCAATCACTGACATCCATCCTCTGTCACGGTAGCGGTATGCTCAGACTGGGGGAGAGCAAGGGGGCGGAAGCTTCACGTAGTTCTCCTACACCCTGCCTGTAAGGAGCTGGCTGTGCTATGCTATGCTATACCGCGGAGGACAGAACCGGAGGAGAGGCAGCAAAGGTAAGTTTATTATACAGTGCTTAAAAGTTGTTGAGGAATGGTGATTTACAAAGGCTGGGTGGACACAAAGGGGGAAATAGTGTTACCTGGACATAGAAGCTGAATGGACACAAAGAGAGGGTCAATAAGGCTGAATGGACACAGAAAGATGGGGCTAATTAGGTTGCCTGGACACAGAAGGAGGGGTCATTAAGGCCCAATAAACACAGAAGGAAAGGCAATAAGGATGGGTGAACACACATAAAGAGGTGGCAATAAGACTGGCTGAATACAAAGAGGGGGCAATAATACTGGTTGAATAAAGAAGGAAGGGGCAATAAGGCTAGTAGAAAATACAGGAAGGGGGTATAAATCTGACTGGTCACAGAAGGAGGAGTTATAAGACTGGTTGGACAAACATTTAACATTAAGGCTGACTGGACACAGAAGAAAAGAGCAAAAAGGCTGATTGTAGGAAGAGAGGAAAAGTAACACTGGGGTAGATCCAGAACTACGTTTGCCGTACGTTTATTCGCGTAGCGTATTTTCTTGTGCGTATATTCTATACACTCCCCTCGGCACACCCCTTGAACGTACGTATTTTGTCAAGATACGCTTTCCAAACCCTACCTTAACTTTTGCCAACGTAACCTCAGTGATCCGCACACGTACGTATGGGCAACACGTATTTACGCAGCTAAGCACGCCCATACTGTACACTTTAAATATAATACAAACCCTACTTTACGTATTTCAGACGTATTTTGGACTCACGTAAAATTGGCACGCCCACACGTAAGTATTTACGTGACACATACGTGAATGGCCCATACGTTCACAATTACGCTACGTTACTGAGCGTATTTTCTATGGTGCGCATGCGCAGTACTTACCAAAAGGCGATTTTACGTCTCCGCCACGCGTAAATTCGCTCACAAGCGTTGTTCTGGATCTGGGCCATTAAGTGCCCCCTCTGACTACCATTTTATGTGTGCACGTGCATATTTACGTAATTATATTTGCTGTATGTTAATGTAAAGCAGGGGCCCCCCACTATTTAGTTGCCCAGGGGCCACCACAGACCTTAATCCAGCCCTGCACACATACATACATATACACACATACACACACACACACATGGGCAGGAACAATTAAAGTGGTGACATTATATAATGTGGGTGTGGTTAAGTATAGCCAACAAGTGTATTATAAAATATATGCCATCAAATACATTTGCTGGCTAGTAGTTTCACAATAGATTAAAGTGTTTAATAGTCAGCGCTATGCAATGCTTTCCCTGCATCTCCCATGCCCTGAGCTGCCTGAACTAGCAGCACCCTTGATAGTGCACTGCAGCACCCCAGAGTTGTCTATTTTTCACAATATCAGAATGAATGTAACTCTTCAATAAAGTGTGAGCGTGAGTTTATTTAATAGTCAGTGTGGACATACAAGTGTCAGCTGGCCTGGCATGATGGCACTTGTGGTATGAAAGGGCCAACATTGCTCTGGTACATTGGCGGGAAAATCTCTTCTGTTATTGGCTTTAGGCTTGGCTGTGGTCAGGAGAGGGGACACCCACATTTTTTTTTCCTGTCCAATATCCCCAGGGATAAGTGGGCATAGGTGCAACTGGCCTGTGGCTGTGTGGAATCATGGTGAGGGTAACCCACACCATGGTTCTCTCTGGTTCCCGAAGCCTATCCATATAAAGGCTAGTGCCAGTAGTATTTAAAAATGAGTGATCACACCTATAAGTCCATCACTTCATACTCTGCTATCTCAAAGTCCTAACCCATTTAAACAGAATGGGTTAGCACTCCAGGTTTAAATAGCTTGATTGGTTTAGTTGGCAGGTGTACACTGAACTGTTCTGCTACCTGTGCAATATCCACACTCTGGAGGTTCATTACTTACAAGGCAACTACAATAATAATAAGGGGAGCAATGACATATACCAAAACCCTTATAAGCTCTTACATAGCTCTGGCCCTGGACTCCTTTCCCCTCACCCTAAGTTCTCTTCCTGTACCACCCTCTCCCCTGGGATTCCCTAGAATCATTAGATGCAATCTCATTCCTAGTTATACACTAGGCTATGCTGGTAATTATTTTATTAAAGACTATGCTAAGACTGTAATATTTGCATCCACGTTTATGTTTCTGGTGGAATGTGTAAGGCTGCAGCCATAAGGCTGCAGACCAAGTCGTATATTTTAAGGAAGTACTCTGGACATGTAAGTGTCCAGATTTTACTACCCCGCTACGCTGCCGTACTTATAGACCTTGCACGTTCATGAGACGTGTGTTGGTCAGGATCTAGCCCAATGTCTGTATCTGTATAGATCCCTTGTTGCTTGTTGATTAAACCCTAATAAAAAACAGTTTGCACAAAAAGATGGGTGAGCACATGCAGCTTGACCTCACAATTTACCACTACTGGCACAAGATTGTCAAGTGTTTGTGTCTTTGAGGAATTATTTATTTATTAACGGGTAATGTTATAGTGTGTACCTGTACAACATCATTTGTAGCTATGGTTCCAGCACATACTTAAACAAATATTGTATGTATGCTTAATATTGTGCATTCTGTTCAAAGCACTTGATAATAAATAATTGATTGATTGATTGGTGTGTGTGTGTTGCTTGTGAAATGTGTCTAGTGTGTACCTATCTTAAAATTGTGTACATATTTGTGCCTAATAATAATAATATGTTATTAGTATCCTACATAAAAACATAAAGTTACACACAACATACATAAACGGTAAAGACTATGGACCGTATTCACACTTAAGTAAGTGTAGAATCCACGAACCGGATCCAGACCCGCGCCCGCTTTCCGTACATGCGGGGGGGGGGGGGGGTCTGTCTGTCAATCCAACAGGGGGGAGCACTCCCCATGTCACTACACTCTCTCGTACGGGCTTACGCTGCCATAAGTCGGATTTAAGTCAATCGTGCTTATTTTTATAATGTTTATGAAACTCTCTATATGTAGTGGATCACTGTATTTATTACTTCATTCAGTAAGCACTTATGTGTTCTGTTAGGTATGTCTTGATTTTTAGTATTTAAAGTTGCATGTTTAATGCTATTTTTGTTAACAACAGTACTTGTTTATAAAACATAAAAAAAAAAGTATTTACATTTCATAATCATAATCAGTGCGTTTCGTTACATATCTTTAAATCATAACCAATTTTATGCAAATAAACACATGGCCGATTCACAGGTAATTAGGTTAGCAAGTACCTACATATATGCAGCAAAGACCTATGTCTTATGTAGCACTCCTGACACAAGATCATCGATTTCTTTATTTTCTTTGAATCAGTATTGCAGATTTTTCACGTGCATATATTTAGGTAGGTTTGCAACTTAACTCTTAACTGTCCTATAACATTTGTTTAACAAATTATTATTAATATTATTATTTCTTTAAAATAAAAAATTTTTACCATGCTGAACTGCAACTTTCTAAATGTAGTGTAGAGTCTTTGGGCTGGATCTAGACCAAGGCACGTCTTACGCCCCTGCACTCCTTGATCAAGGTAGTAAAATCTGGACACTTACGTGTCCAGATTCCTACCTTAAAATTTACGACTTGGTCTGCGGACTTACCTTGCAGACCTTGCCCTAATGCGCCTTCCCCTGCCCCGCTCCCTAATTTAAATGCCTATCTCCACCTATATGGCGGAGATACGGCAGAAGCAAAAAGCCCCTCTAACGTACTGGCCAGAGTATCTACTAACGTTATGTATGCGGCCGGTACGCTAGCGTGGTTATAATGTGCGCATGCGCACATCATAGCTGACAGGGGAATTACGCACGCAGAGTGCGTAATTCCCCTGGCATCTGTAGCCCAGGATCTGGGCCTTTAACTCTACTTGAATATGCTATACAGGTTTGCAACTCAGGCAACAGGGGGTGGTCTCCCAGATGCCAAATTGCTATAGGGAAATAATATTAGATGATATTTCAAATAACTTTTTAAACCGAGTACATTAATGACAAACAGTATGAAACAATGCACATGGACACCAAGCTGCAGGACAAAGAACTACTCAGGTTCATTTTACCTGATGTATTACAGTTGGACAATTCAGACAATTCATGTCTGATATTGTCAATCTTGTCCCAAAAGTACAATGCAAGATCTTGAGCACTGATAGTAGTTGGTGGATTTTGCACAGGAGGGCTCATGCAGTAAGCAACAAAGCAATAATGGGGCAGATTAAGAATTCTGAGAAATTACACTCAAATGATTGACACACAAATACATCACTATGCCACTAAAAATGTTAATATTCAAAAAATGCGAACCTACTTTTTCCTTTTTCCTGAAATTTTCATTAACATTCTCTGAACATATCTACTGGCCTCCTTTGGGGATCAGACCAGACCAGTGCCGTTGGATTGTTTTGCTCCAACCATGCAGTGAAGTCTCTGCTGGGCCCTTCCATATGTGGCCCAGACTACATAATTTGAATGATGGCCTCATACCTGGCCATCCAGAATTTTGGTTAAAATGCAGAACTCCTGCCAGGTGAAACAGCTTTCTCTTGGCAGTATGATCACAACATGATACCTCTTGTTAGCTGACGCATCAAATCTTATTGAATAGTCAAGGAAGGCTTTTGATTGGATGGTATACACTGACTGGTAGACATGCACACTGACTGATTATAATTAATCAACATTCCCCATGCTAGGTGCGCTTAGAATGTTATTTGCTTTGAAATATTAACTGGTCATTATCAGTCTTTATCATTACTAGGTTATGCTTGCACATGCAGCTATTTAAACCTGGCAAATTGCATATCACTATGTGTTACATAATATGATGATCCTTTATATAAAAAAAACAAAAAAAAATACCTGTTGATAAATAGATAATAAAATATGAAAACAATACATATGCCGTTCTCTGAGTGGTGTACACTACAATACAGAGAGAATACAGAGATCCTGGGTCTGTAGGGCCTATCCGTACAGAAATCCATTATATTATTTACTGCCAAAATATACAGTTGCATTGGTCTAGTATTCACCAGCAGAGTGCAAACGTATCTATGGATCTGATAGCAATTGCATCAATATTGCATGGTCTGTCCATACGCCAATTCTTGCAGTTTTGGTATATTGCTGTACTATATATATTTCAAAATACTCTTTCATACTATATTCTTGCACAATTAAAGCCATACTGAGCCCCGTACAGCTGTCTATGCTGCAGCTGTTTCCTTTCAAAAGCGATCCTAACATAACTGTAGCTTGTTAATGTATATTGGAAATGATTATGGTATGTGCTTGTGTATGTGAGTGTGATAAAGATATGACTGTAGTTATTACATTTATTTTTTGAAGAAAAGGATGAATTTTTTAAAATTATTGGACCTGATTCAGAATTACGTTCGAAATGCTGCGCAACTTAAGAACGTACGGAACATAAGTACGGAAATAGGGAACGCAAATGTGCATGGAAGATAATAGGAACACCCATATTAAATTGCGTCCATGCATATTTTAAGCGCGCAAAATTTATGTGCCTAAGTTTGGTGCGGACATTGCGTACTTATGTTGCATTTGTAATTTGCACATGATGCTGAGCTATTATTGCTATTTAATCAAGTACCTAAATGATTGTGAACATCAGTTTATTCAGGCTGCGAGATTTCATAGCACCACCACTAGAGGAGGTAAATAAATGGGAGAGAGGCTCATGGGTAAGGAAATAAGAGCACCATGACGTTTATTATGGTCACAGAAGTGGGTCTCTTAAAGATATTTGAAATGTCCTATGGAAGCAAGTGCAAGCTCTGCCTGTAGTTTGTTACAGTTCCTAAGCCGTGACTTCAGAGCTAGAATCGGGAATCAATTTAGATATAACCAACAGTGACATATTACTAGAAGCACAACAGTCCGATAGAAGCTGTCCAGATAGGACCAGCAGCAGCCCCCTGGACTTAGTCATGGCCTGTGGATGGTGCAAATGTTTTGATGCATACAATGTTTACACACCACTGCATTCAGCTCAGGATTGTTAATACACCCACACCACTCATTGACTGCATGTTTCCACCTCTGTCCCCCCCCAAACAGGCCCAGGTGCATGCACATTGTTTCTGCACTATGGGCCTGATCCAGGCCTTACGGCTGCCCAAGGTCTGTACGGTTACGATCAGCTCTGCGGCCTTTACGGCCACATTGCTGATCGTAACGGGGCTTCCTCCTTCCCTAATTTGCATGCCTATCTCCGCCTTGACAGCCCCCTTCTCGTTACAGCCAGCGCCCGTAACTATAGTTACAGCCACCGGCCATTATGCCGCATGCGCACAACCTTCATAACAGGGAAAATACCGCGGCGGTCATAAATTCCCAGGGCGGGCGTATCTCTGGATCAGGCCCTATGTGACTGGGGGTCTGTTCTACTTTGGATCGGCCACATTTTCTCTATCAACAGCTACAATTATCAGTCAGGTGTTTCTCTCACCCAGGGCTGCCATCAGAAAGTGCAGGGCCTGGGACACAGCCATAATTGGTGATGTCACGTGTCGCCGCGGACCTGCTTTAACAGCGGGCCGATGCACTGGGAAGTTCTTTCCTGCGCATTGGCTCGCCACTCGACCCAATAGTTTCGACAAACACCCCCCACCCCCTCGACGGCGGCTTTCTCTCACCACTTCCCCTATGCCGGGGGTGGGGGATCCAGGGGTGCAGGGGAGAGGTGCCGCAGGGGGGGTGTACATATCCTGCACATGGGCCTCCTCACTACTTAAAATGCTTCTGCTAGAAGTCATATCAGAAAACTTTCCTTTCAGATTAGAACTTGTGCAGTTTGGACAAATGAGCACAATTTGACTGAAGTGCACAGAAGGTTTATAAAACTATGAACATTTTTCAGTTGTTCCAATAAGACTTATGCATGTTTATATAGCACAACATAAGTTCAGCAGCATTGCAATAACTAGGATAACATGATTTCACATGACAAGTGAGATGACATCTAGTAGTAAAACAGGTAAGTAAAATACTGGCATAATGAATTATCATGTGACTAGTAATACATAGAACAATAGGCATTACAGAAAGTAGGCTACATGGTAGAAAACAGTTATGCTCAGCTATAAACAAAATAAAGGAGATGAGAAATCTGAGGGATGGTGTAAGCTACTCTGTATGGGACATAAATATGAATTCTGTGTAAGAAGGGAGCAGGGATGGTGATAAGAGAAGAGATGGTCATACCAGCGTAGATTTATATTCAATATAAACATAATAAACATTTATATGAATAATGGAGAAAACGAATTTGTGTTAAATGAAATCATGCTTATTTGACACGTACTTAGGAGAGCTGAAATGTTTACGTTGTTTTAGACTTATAACTAGGTAACAGAAACAATGTGCATGATTACTGGAATAAATAGGAGTCATGGTTTAATTGTATGTATATTGATATGATTCATATTGGTATGGTAAATATTTGGAAAAGGCAAGGTCACAGAAGGTTAGTAATAGAGCAAGATTCAGTATTTGCCTATGGTTCAGAAATAAATGTTTATATAAATGTCTGTAAATTTCATCTCCTTTTTCCACATACACACCCTGTTTGCATGGCCATAAATCCTAGAGTCATTATATCATGTACAGCCATTATTTTTTATCTTAAAGATCTATCCATGCAAAATGAAATGTAGAATTTTTCACTATTTGAATATGTATTATTCGCTAAATTATAAAAAAAATAAAAAAGTATTCAGATATATTGGAACTTTGATTATTGAGCATTGGGAGTGTCTGTAGCCCAGGGGCCTGATCTAGAAACAATACATTCTGCATTTTGTAAAAATCTCATGCAGCTAATTAGAGGTGTAAGTGCAACCCAGGTATAAATGCAACTCCAGCTGTGACTCTGTAAAGCAAGTTGAGTACAAACACTTTACAGCCAAGAACAATGCAACTATGTTCCTAGATACTTTCCGTTTCTGCAGTGATCCAAATACAATGTTATGTAAAGTGAAATCATGTGGCAGCTTCACTGATAATGCTGATATAATAATAGTATAGTCAAGATTCATCACCTCTATAATTAATTTATATCACACCAGTCAGTCTATACTCTAAATATTTGTCTTTCACATCAGTCCCTCTTCCACTGGGGCTTACAATCTAAATTTCCTAACACATCCAGGCAGACAGAGACTAGGGTTAATTTAGTCAGTAGCAATTAACCTACTAACATGTTTTTGGAGTACAGAAGAAAACTGGGGTACCTGGAGGAAACTCACAGACACGAGGAGAAAGGCCTTGTCTGGTAGTGCTGTGAAGTAGAAGTGATTAAGTCAGTGTGATGCCCATAATGCGTAATCAACATTGCCATACCTTTAGCTTTGCATTTAGATGATTAAATGCTAATGCAATGGTGGAGCTTCTGGAGTGGTTAAGTCCTGGTGCAGATACTTAGGACCGGATCCACAGGTCTATCCGTTAGGTCACTTACGTATGCAAAGTGCACATGCGCCCTCCAGATGTTACTATCAGTTTACGATAGCAACTTCTATTGTATGGAACTTAGTTCTGTATGATAGTTGTTCTGTCCGTTGGGGCGGCTCTTCCCCTCCGCCCACGTAAACTATGAAAGATGGGCAGGGGGAAGATGGTAATTGTACAGTAGGGGCTGGGTTTTAGTGATCCGCACAGATCAGCAGTCATAAGGACCGCTGATCTGTTTGTTTGTGTTAAGGCCAGCTTATGGCAGCGGAACGAGAGAGGGGAGTGACAGGGGGACTGGATCCGGTCTTTAGTAATTATGTTGGGGGTCTCAATTTGCCTCAATTGCATGTGTATTTATATATGGGATAGTCCTTTCAAGCTTTTAAAGGTTCACAATCAAACAACAACATTCACTGCACAGTCCTCTCTGAACTAGGTAGTATAAGTAGTATGTATGTAACAAATCTCTCTGACTGTTATTATAAACATAGAATGTCATGGTTAGTTAGTGGTTCATTGCAAGAGTGCTGGTGCCTTTTTTATCTGGTAGATACAGATACTGTTGGTTAAAAAATAAATAAATAGTGCAAGTTCAGGGTATTAATTATTAAAGTTACCTAATGTTAAAATACATCACTAAGAAAAAAGTGTTTGCTAGATAGTCCCTAGTGATGGCTTTAAGTAGTTTGTAATTTAAATTAATTATTAATAATTTTGTTTATTACAAAGTGTTTTGTGAACGTTTAAGATGAATATTAAGATGGTTCTCAGCCAACCCGATTGTAATCCATGCCAAGAAGTACCAAGGGCTGGCAGGGACACAGGACCGGAGTCAGACTTACTAAATGTGGGTGTTTGTGTGGGTCTTTGCAAGCTGAAAGTGCCCAAGTTTTTGAATCACAAACGCACACTCCTAAGGCTTCCAGCACAGAAGCCTTTCCATTGGCGGTGTAGAAGGGGTGGGTTTCCTGCTGCAAGAGGTTTAAACTGTACAGTAAGGGCTGGGCCTGGGTTAACCCCTTATGTACGATTCTGATCTCCATGTCTTCCCCATTTTAAGGTGGGATCCAGCGCTCGTATCGCCATATGCATGAGAGAAGCCATCTTATCTTGGGGTAGATCCAGAACTCTGCTTCCAATCCATTTACTAGTGTAGAGTATTTACGCGAGCGTACCTTCTATACACTCCCCTAGGCACACCCCTTGAATGTACGTACTTTGACTGCTTTCCGCTTTTAAAACCCTACCTTAACTTTTGCCAGCGTAACCGCTCAAGCCCGCACACGTACGTATAGGCAGCGAGGAGTTACACCGCTAAGCACGCCCATACTGTACGATTTAAATGCAAACCCCTGCCTACATTGCATATTTTAAGTGTACTTATGGCTAATGTAAAATTGGCATGCCCCCTTGAACTAATTTATGCTACTGATACGTGAATGGCCCATACGCTCCAGTTACGTTACTGTCACGATGGGCACGGTCTCTTACCTTCCCCGCGCCTGCCCGTCATGTCCTGGTCCCGCCGCATGTGCTGTTCCTCTCCCTCCGTCTGCCAACATGCTGAACACAGCATGTAAACAAACGCCAGGTGGGAGCGACGCTGCCGCCTCCGGCAGGCGCGCGCTCCCGATCTCTGCTTTAATGATACGGTTAGGGACTCCCCCTCACGGCGCTGACGGCTGCTAGCCTATCAGGGACTAGCAGCCTCTATTTAAGATCTCTCTGCCCCCTGGCCAGCGCCGGTTATAGAATCTGACTTCAGTATTTGTGCCTGCCTTTGTTTCTGCCTTGCTTCATTGCAGTTTTGATTGACTACTGAATAAAACCAGAATGGAAGCTGCTCAATCAATTTATTAAGTAAATGTTAAACAGGTGCATGAAAGGCAGGGGGTTAACCTGCTAGTCACAGAAACAAAGGGAAAAATTGCCCCAGCACTCTGCCATAAACCAGTAACAAACTATACTGTTCTATCTGTAAAATAAAACACAGAAATGTTCGTTACGCATATTTGTACAAATATGAGAAAAGCCACCAGCCACCGTCAAGGCCTTTCTGTATATGGTGGTCCTAACTCTAACAATGAGAGTCCCAGTATTGGGTCCCATATATATGTTTATAAATTGAGAGCCAACTTACCTAGAAGACACCCCTTAAGGTCTCCAAAATGGCTGCTGTGGATCAGCTCCCCCTGTCAGCAACTGATCCCAGACATGCCCACAAACAGAATAAAACCAGAATGGAAGCTGCTCAATCAATTTATTAAGTAAATGTTAAACAGGTGCATGAAAGGCAGGGGGGTAACCTGCTAGCCACAGAAACAAAGGGAAAAAATTGCCTCAGCACACTGCCATAAACCAGTAACAAACTATACTGTTCTATCTGTAAAATAAAACACAGAAAT
>WWET01002210.1:260591-277021 GCA_011038615.1 Limnodynastes dumerilii
ACGCGTGGGGGTCACGTAAAATCGCGTTTTGGTAAGTACTGCGCATGCGCACCATAGAATAGAAAATACGTAATGTAGCGTAAATGTGAACATATGGGCCATTCACGTATGTGTCGCGTAAATCCTTACGTGTGGGCGTGCCAATTTTTCGTGATTCAAAAATACGTCTGAAATACGTTATGTAGGCGGGGGTTTGAATGAATGAACCAGATTAAAGTGTACAGTATGGCGTGCTTAGCTGCGTAAATACGTGTTGCCCATACGTACGTGAACGGATGACATCGGTTACGTGGCCAAAAGTTAAGGTAGGGTTTGGAAAGCGGATTTCGGACAAAATACGTACATTCAAGCGGTGTGCCAAGAGGAGTGTATAGAAGGTACGCACGCGTAAATACGCTACGCTAGTAAACGTATTGCAAGCGGAGTTCTGGATCTACCCCAATGCTTTTTTCTCTAATCTATCACAATGGGGTTCTGCGGCCAGACTTACATTTGTTATTTGTATTTCGATAAAATTGGATCACATAATTTTCCTCTTAAAATGTCCCTGGATGTTCTATGTAAGTATAGTAGTATATTATAATCATCAAATAGCTGCTCCCTCTATGAGATCCTTAAGTATTATGCTGTTTTTTCAGCTGAACTCTTACTCCTGTCACTTTAACGTTCTGTCTGCTCTACTGTGCACTGCACGGGAAACATGCCCACCAGCGTGTATGAAATATTCAGAATGTTGTCCAGAATCCAAACTCAGTGCTTACTCTGGTTTTCTGCTCCGTGCACGTATAAAATGAACGCATAGGGCCTGATCCAATTAGCCTCGCAACCATGTATCTTGTGCTGCAAAGCTAATTGTGCAAATGTTTTTTTTTTAAATCAGGTACCATAATAGACGGCAAAATGCGCACTGCAAACATTTTCCTGTCTATCGTGGGCCGCGATTCTAATTGAATCAGGCCCTTAAAGGGAAGGCGAATGCGCAGCCAATAGATCTGGATCCTCAGGATTTAGACTTCCATGCTGGAGCCTTTGCAATGGCAGGACAGGGAGGGGTACATGCATGGTGGGATGGGGGAGGTATGTTATTGTAATTACAGTAAAGGCAGTAAAGGTAAAAGTAGTACAGTAAATCTTGGTTGGTTGGTTAGTACAATCCTCATTTGCTGAATGTACTAGCTCCATTTTCCGTGGGGATGGTGTGTAAATGTTAAGGTAGGTTCCTGGTGCCGGAAGTCCTGTGCCTGCACGCACAGGGCTTAGGATCATGCAGATATCCGCCATCAGATCTAGATGCGGCCCATTGTGCCTAAGCAGGTATACCAGTGCCCTTGCTATGCAGAAAGAGCCTGATCCAGACCTATGCTCGGATGCGGTAAAAAACTGCCATTTGTACTTACTGCGCATGTGTGGGCCAGATGTTAAGTTCATGTTACGCTCTGAAAATATTAGCGTATGTGCCTTATTCCTAACCGCTTCGTATTACCGCTCATGGGGGCATGCCTGCCATATACGAAATCCATAACCATGCACCAAGGGCGGGATGAGGCATTTAAATTGTACAGTATGGGCGTGCTAAGCATCGTTAATACGCACTGAACGTACGGACGGCCGCGGGTACGAACACAAAAGTTAGGGTTGGGTTTGCTGAGCGTATGGAAGCAAAACTAGGTACGAGCAAGGGGAGTGTCTATTGCCGTGCATTGGTAGTACGTTCGTCGTTAATACGCTACGCAGACGAGCGTAGGTTTGGATCAGGTCCAAAATGCCAGCAAGCGGTTTCTATACTATCCAATTTTATAGGCTTGGGTTATATATGATCAGGGGCTCCCAACTGCCAAGCATCATATTGGCTGGCAGTGTTAGTTGTGTCAGATAAATGGGCCAACCATTTTATTCCAAGTGTTTATAAAAGACTTGGCTAAAATTTACGATTCAGTCCCTTGTACCTTCTGTACCACTACAGAAGGCCACAAGACTGGAGAATAACTTTTCCCGATTTTTTAATGATTTGTCCTGAGCGCTAGTAACCAGTGAGGCTCTCTTCCTAAGAGCCTCAAAAAAGATTCAAATTATAAAAGAAGATACCGGTCAGCGCCAGTATAGGACAATAATCAAGAACACATTGCTTAAATGTATACACGTTTAATAGTAGATATGTATAAAACACAATTTAGATAGTTAAAATAGCATCTACTGAAGGACGAAAGAACAATTGGTCCATATAAACTGAAATAAGAAAGTCCACAGTAGACAATAAACGTTAATCCACAACTGTTGGAAATTCCTCCACAGGATAGCTCCGGTTTAATGTCCAGTATTCGAGAAGCAAAATGGTATTTAAAGATGGAGTAATCCACATATATAATAGGTTATTATTAACAATAATTGTTCAGTCCTCATGGGTATGCGCAATTAATGGGTCAGAAACAGTTGTTATGCCGTATAGAAATGGTATTTTTCCTCCTTGAAAAAAGTGAGCAATTCGTATGCCTACAGAACGTGTAACAATATTGATGGAATGAACCAGATTACGGACCTCTCTGGCCCTGTATAAATATGTTGTGTGGAATAATATGCCACAGGTCCAGGTCTAGGTCTATGATTTTGTACTGGATGCAGACTTTCAAAATGTGGCTATTTTTTGTTCTCTGCATGTGGAAAACACCCTCACGCACAGTAGAGTTTCTAGGCCGGAAGTCTTTCTGGCAACGAGGCGGGAAGCGTATGGCATGCACACTAAGGTGGGTGGATGGTGTAGAATTCTTAAGGTAGGCTTTTACTATTGTAAGATCATTTGTGTGGGAGAAATGGCTTCCCCTTGCCCGCATGTGACTCAGGATGCAGCGAGGATCCTTGAACTGTTAGTAACCATGTAAAGAGCAGTTTGGAAAATGATATGTACTGGCTCACATTGCTTTGTTTTCTGTGCTAAAATTTAAGCACGACTAACAGCTATATCATCATCCTTAAAAGTCCTATTTTATTTATCCCGTTAAACTACTCCATTGGTTATTTAACATGGTCATCTATCTATGTAATTGTTATAACCACTCTTTGGACCTGATTCACACTTAAGAACGCGATAGGTTCCTAAATATATGCAACTAATAGCAGTGAAACTCCCTCGGCACGCCCCCGGTTTTTAGGTCCTTATGTGATTTACGAGTGCCATAGGGCTCCCTTAACTGTAGTTTCGCATTTCAATGTGTAGGGCGTCTATTAAGGATTGCAAGTGCATAAGCGCGCCTTCGTTGCGTGGTTTAAATATCTCCCTCCACCTATTTCTGTGTATTCTGTGTATATGTTACTATGAACCTACAGATTTTAAGTTTGTAGTGTATAAGCACGGAATTTGCAAACATAAGTCCAACACAAATAGCGTATAAAAGTTACTACGCATGTGCATTTTATCCGTTCTTAAAGATACGCACCTAAAATCGGAAGCATTCTTAAGTGTGGAACAGGTCCTTTATGTTGAACTACAGCTTATTATACCATCTAACCCAATCAAAAGGCTCACATTTCACTTGTACATGTTTATGACCTGTTTGACAATATTACTGTCCAGTGGTGTCACAGGGTTGATGCGGATCGCACTGGGTGACGAATCTAAGAGAGGACGACAAAGCCTTCTTTCCGTCTCCCTCTTTGGTGAATTAAACTGTAGGAAAACTGTTTGCACTGCTGAAAGAGGATTGCGGCCACAGCACAGAGGCAGTGTCTGACCAGCACTATCAGGCAATATCCCAAGGTCACATCAGCGTCATTCAGTAAACAGGGAGCACGCTGCAGAGGAGTAAAGAAGATAAAAGAGAAGATCGGGAGGCCAGCAGAGCCAAGGTAATGTGGGGCTGCATGGAACTCCCTCAGCACGCCCCCGGTTTTTAGGTTCTTATGTGATTTACGAGTGCCATAGGGCTCCCTTAACTGTAGGTTCACATTTCAATGCATGGGGCGTCTATTAAGGATTGCAAGTGCATAAGCGCGCCTTTGTTGCGTGATTTAAATGCCTCCCTCCACCCATTTCTGCTTATCGTCCTATTTACTTATTCATAGAACGCCCATTTCTGCGTATGTTACTACGAACCTACAGATTTTGCAACCATAAGTCCACGCAAATAGCGTTACTACGCATGTGCATTGCATCCATTCTTAAAGATACGCACCTAAAATCGGAAGCATTCTTAAGTGTGAAACAGGTCCTTTATGTTGAACTACAGCTTATTATACCATCTAACCCAATCATAAGGCTCACATTTCACCTGTACATGTTTATGACCTGTTTGACAATATTACTGTCCAGTGGTGTCACAGGGTTGATGCGGATCGCACTGGGTGACGAATCTAAGAGAGGACGACAAAGCCTTCTTTCCGTCTCCCTCTTTGGTGAATTAAACTGTAGGAAAACTATTTGCACTGCTGAAAGAGTATTGCGGCCACAGCACAGAGGCAGTGTCTGACCAGCACTATAAGGCAATATCCCAAGGTCACATCAGCGTCATTCAGTAAACAGGGAGCACGCTGCAGAGGAGTAAAGAAGATAAAAAAGAAGATCGGGAGGCCAGCAGAGCCAAGGTAATGTGGGGCTGCATGGCTGGCTGGGACATATAAGAGGGGCAGCATGAATGGCTGGGGCATACAAGAGGGGCTTCAAGGTTGGCTGAGACATACAAGAGGGTTTGCAAGGGTGGCTAGGACAAATAAGGGGTTTTATATGATGGTTGGAGGCATATAAGGGGGTTTCAAGGATGGCTGTAACATACTTGGGGAATGCAATGATGATTAGGACATATAAGGGGGGCTGCAAGGATGACTGGGACAAATAAGAGACTTATAGGATGGCTGGAGACATATAAAAGGGTTACAAGGATAGAAAAGGGGGGTCTGCAAGGATGGCTGGGACATGCAAAAGGGTCTGCAAGGATGGCTGGAACATACAAGAGGGGCTGCAAGGATGGCTGGGACATACAAGGGGATGCGATGATGACTGTGACATACAAGGGAGGCTATAATAATGGCTGGGACAAACAAGGCGGGCTACAATGATAACTGGGACAAAAAAGAGGGCTTTTAGTATGGCTTTTTCACTTTCCCCCTTTTAAACTATATAAATGTAAATAT
Organism: Limnodynastes dumerilii; assembly: GCA_011038615.1. Classification (NCBI taxonomy): domain Eukaryota; kingdom Metazoa; phylum Chordata; class Amphibia; order Anura; family Limnodynastidae; genus Limnodynastes; species Limnodynastes dumerilii. The sequence goes on from WWET01002210.1 coordinate 265,713, forward strand.
ATTTGTTCTGTGCATATGATTGTAATTTAAAGGTGGCATTTTTATTTTGCTGCTTTGTCATATTACTATTGCCATACTGAATAACTGGAATTATGATTTACAAGTTACAGTATAAAAAAACATTACTAAGGTGTTTTTTGGAAGACGGTCCATGGGGGACGACACCATAAGTTACCGCACTGGGTGACACCAACCCTAGTGACGCCACTGTTACATTCAGCATGGATATGTACCTGTACTCAGTAAAGTGGGGTGTTTTGGCTGGAGGGCACATGTGCCCTCCAGATGTTATGTGCAATGATAGAAAATCTGCAGTAAGGGGCTGGGCTTCCCCTCTGCTTGCAAAAGTGGGCGGGGGAAGCATGTAAACAGTTCACTCCCTCTCTCGTGCGTAGCGCCAAACCCCCGCGCTTACAGAAAGCATACAGGGATCTGGATCCAGTTCCTAGTCCATAATTATGAATTTCTTGGGATTTTATCTGTGTTTGTTTCACACTCACTAATTTTGATTGTGCTGTCAGAGTCAATCAACAATGTTTAGGTGCCAAAACAGTGCTTCTGTTATGGAGCCTGATGGCACATTAACCATTAAAGTGGGTGAGGTTTGCCGGTACAATGTTTTCCAACAGACCATTATGCGGCAATTGCCGGCAGTCTCCACTTTTGACAGTGGAGGTACTGCGACTCCTGTAGTGGCAAAGATTTCTCCGCTAATAGATAAGAATTTGAATCCTAGCATCACCCTTAACCATCCCCTAACCATAACCCTCCGTTACCCACAGCCTACCCCTATAACCTTTCCCTTCAGCCCTAACCCTAACTCTTCACTTCCTGAGCCCTAACTCTAACCATCCATCTCCCGCAGCCTAGCCTTCCCCTTAAGCCCTAACCCTAACTCTTTGTTCTTAAAGCCTAACCCTAACTGTCCCTTTTTTAGGCCTAACCCCAATCTGAGTCCAATGCAGCTGCCACAGCCTGTCGCTATTGGGAACAAGTTTAAATAGGTATCTGTTCCCAATAGCAATTTTTTATGTGCTGAGTATTTGGCCATAATACAAGCTATCAGTCAGCTTGCGGCTGAATCATAGTTGAAATAGAGCCGGTCAGACTAGCAGCCACATCTTGAATAAAGTGGTACCATGCATGCAAAATCTTTCTGCCAGAGTTTAATAACTTTACTGCATTGCCGAGGAGCTGATTTAAACTAGGACTAATAAATAGAATCATCAGTCTGATCTGCCACACATTCATAACAACCATGGAACAGACCCAGATTTTTAAGGCCGGATGGACCTAGCCTTTTATACAGGCGAGTTGAGAAAACTCCACTCACTCATACAGACACACGATCCGAGGACCCTACCTTAAAACTTCAGTTCTGTCCCATCCTCACTTAATATGGGGACCGTGCAGAAGTCTGGATAGTATGGAGGGTGCTTAGCATGTCTTCGCTATACTATCTACATACTTCCCCCTTCCACATAGCGGAAAAGCTTTTCACTTACTGCCTGTACTGCCCCACTGTTCACAGTACAGAACTCTGGACCCAGGTCTGTTCTGGCAATGCTGCACTGGCATATGCACTGTTAAATACAAGTGACCTTTTCCTAACAACCACAAACCGCTTTTTTTTGTAAGTCTGGATCCAGTCCCATGTGATCAGTGGTCATTTCTCTGCTTCTTTTTTTTCAACTTGCAATTGACATGGAAAATATCAGATCTTGATTATTTGGAAAGCTTGAATGCACCAGAACCCTTTACAACAATCCTATTAATCATGTGCAGAAGTTTATAAATAAAGGCTTAATACAATTAAGTCACATGAATCATTTTCACATGATACTGTTCCATATTTTTCTTTTTAACTCTACAGAAAATGAATAATCTGCTCCTGAGGTTGTAGCTCAAATGACAGCACTATCCTGTCATTTGTCATGGGGAAGCGTGTCATGCAGATACAGAATGGCAATCCCCATAGACTGACATAAGATTTACCTGTCCCTGAAGATCTTCTTCCTTGGTACCTGCTTTGATTAAAGTCCTCTTCTGTTATAAAACTTTTCCACGCATGTGCAAAACATAACAAACACACTGGAAAAGAATCAGCCTGATGAAATGTATTCTGGGAGAGCTAAATAATAATAATAATAATAATAATAATAATAATAATAATAATAAATGGATCCCTCACTTTAATAATAATAATAATAATAATAATAATAATAATAATAATAATAATAATAATAATAATAATAATAATAATAATAATAATAATAATAATAATAATAATAATAATAATAATAATAATAATAATAATAATAATAATAATAATAATAATAATAATAATAATAATAATAATAATAATAAATGGATCCCTCACTTTTGGTACTTAAAGCATTTTAAGTAATTCTGTCCTCAAGTACTGTAGAGGACCTGTATACTGTATATGCAGTGTACTGTATATTACTACAGAATTTGCATTAGGCAGAATGGTCTGATTCCAAAAGTAAGATCCTAAGTTCCATATGTGCAGCACTTCCATACACAGGACCCTACCTTAAGTTTTACACACCGACCTCAGGAAAAATAGGGGTGTGCATAATGGTGAGTTGTATGTAAGGCCTTAACTAAGACCTTACTGTACTAATCCCTTACTTCCCTCTGCACGCCATCCACAAACAAAACATTTTATCTGCCAAAAGTGTAAATCAGAGTAAAAGTGTAATATACTTTGTTTGGACGTCTGTGAATATTATGGCTATCACTTATCGTACTTAATGATTATGGACCGGATCCAGAGCACGACACCCTACTTACGCACACAAAGTGGACAAGTCTGGAGGGGAGGGCACATACGTCCGTGATTTCCGCACCTATCATACAGATTTTACGATGGGATATATGTACAACAGGGAGGGGAGGCAGGGTTTAATACATACGCATGGATCATCAGTCGTATGGACCAATGATATGCACGTCTGTGCTAAGGCTACCTTATGGCAGTGTATATGAGAGGGGAGTGACATTGCCGTGTGGAATTAAAGACCCCCTGTGTGTACGGAAAGCGTGTGGGGCTCTGGATCTGGTCCACAGTGATGAAAAGAAATTGAGTATAGATTGCATTCCAAAATAGGAGAATAAACCAGTCCCAAATGGTTTTGGTTGCTGTAAATTCTGATAAGTATTATGCATTATGATCCTCAATATGATTTGGATATCATTCACAAATGTCTATAAATACTTGAACTTTGCAAACATAATTGTAGATCACTTTTGTGAATCATCTTTATCTTGTACATATCGCTGTACAGAATTGCAGGAATTCTACCATAAATTGTGACACATTTATTTTTAAACACCTATTTTATTTAAAATTTCCAGAAAAAATGCATTCATGTATTTAAATTTTTATTGGGCCGGATTCAGACCTCCGAGTGTTTCCCAAAGGCATGAAGAGCTGGCAATTCGCATAGAAGAGGGGACTGATTTCTATAAACCATATTTAAAATATTATATGCATATTAAGTATACACATGCATTATGTCAGGATCGTATAGAGGGGAGGGTACAAGGGCCATCAGAGTGCCATGGAGTTAGAAGCATGGCAACATATTGTCTAGCATCAGGCAATATAGAATTATTATTATTAATAATATTAATGTTATTATTATTATTATTTTAATGTAATCATCTATTTTTATTTAAAAATTTGCTTAGATTTATCATTTTTTGTGCATTCAGCACTTAGAAGCTGGAATAGACTCTATTCATACTTGACTTTGCTAATGTCAACTACACAAGATTATTTTATTACAAGTAAAGCAAAACATCTTTTCTATTGTTGCCCCTAACGCCAAGAGATTTTGACATTAACTAAAAAGGATTAAAAAAAATAAATGACTGAATCACTCTCATGAATTCTAAACTGTAGCGGTGATGCTGTTCATCAGAAGTTGATTGGATATGCAACTGGGATTACAGGGAATATGAATATTCAAGAGTCACTTGGTCCTCTCATAATTAAAGCATGACACTAGCTGTCTGTTATATAACAGGTGCTAACACATGTGTCAGTTTGTACCATTAAACTCTGTACTCTGAAATGACATAATAAGGATTTGATAGGCCTGCAGAGAGAAATTAAGATTGGAAAGTTTACTAATGAAGGTACACTGTGCAAAGGAAGTCCTTAATTGCTACAAGAGGATCTATTGTTCTGTCTATTCTCACTCTCAATTTCTCTTGTCATAAGGCACTGTGTGAAGGATTATAACAGAAATCTCTTTACTCCTGTACTTGTAATTTTTTCGTTAGTAGTAGGCTGCTTACAGCAATCTGATTGTTGTATTCACCGGACAAATACCTGGCAAACAGCTATTAAGATATTCTGTATTTACTGTTTAGGCAACAAAGTTTTAAAGGGTGGGTATTGCAAAACTAACAACATTTGGGATCTGCATTGTATAAACATGAAAGATTTAGTGTGTATTATATAATGGTCAATGGAGGGCTACCAAATTTTGATCTATGAAACACGATTCACTGCAAATGGTGTTTTTAAGTAGAGAAAAGTTTATAGCTTATTAAACAGTGTTTGTAGTAATGGATACATAATGAATCAACAAAATATGTAGCATTCTAATGCATTTTAAGCCAAAAAGAAGTTAACGTATTTGTTATAATGCAAAAGAATGTTTATAACTAAATGAATAGAAATCCTATGCCCCTGATCACCATAAAAATAAAATGACAGACATATTATTTTCTAATTAAAAACAAATAACAGGACTTCCGGTGGGCGGCTCATCCAGCATGGCCGCATTTTAGCTGAGCTCCATCTTACCACCAGAATCCACGACCATCCCCCGGTACAAATCCCCCTAAATGCACTCAAATAAATCCCATCCAGGGCTTGGAGTATTGGAGCGAGCTCTTACCTGGACCTGGAGGGCTCTGGTGTGGGACACGACGATAACACCGGAGTTGGGCCTGCAGTTAGACCTTCTGCGTGGGATCTGCTGGGGCCATCTGGCTGGGCTGCCTCTGCCCAGTGCCCGCATCTGGCAGCTTTTGGGAGGGGAGAGCGCCGATCCTGCAGACAGAGCCGCGAGATCCCATGTGCTGGAGGACGGATCATGTCTTGCTGCGCAGGGCTTGTTAAGAGACATCGCTGTCACAGACGAGTTGCCCGTGACACAGCTATTCCCAAGCGGTGGTGGAGTTGTCCGGCCGTATCACAGATACCTCACTCGGTGAAGCGGGACCATTGGATCAGCATAGAAGAGGAACTGCGGCTGCTGAGTGTCTCTCCCCTTGAACCAAAGGACTTGCCTGGTGGGCGCCCCATACCCCGGACCTGAACCAGCTGCCGGGAACAGCATCAATGCCCCGAAGTCAGCCTCTGAGAGGTGAGGACCTCTTGCCCATGTGTGAGACGACTGCTCCCCACTGCTCTATCTCGGTGGAGACATTTGCTTCACTTCCCGCTTACCATTGGTGGGAGAGCTAGAGAGGGAGGCTTTAGGGACGCTTATAAGAGCTCTTGAGGACTGGCCTAAGACAGGAGAAGAGCTAGAAGATGCTTTGGAGGCGGAGACGCCATCTTGGAGAGGAGCTGGCACATCACAGCAGCCGAGGCAGTCACTTCACTCCCGCATTGCTCTCCCTGCTTTGGCCCTAAAAACTTTGGATGCTGGCTGTCTTGTAACTCCTCACCACTTTGTCCTATCTAGGACTGAACGTTGACCCACTGACACAAAGAGCTGGAGGTCGTCTTGTAATATATTTTGGGAGACAAAACAGACATCACTGCAGCATTACCACATCTTTCTAATACCACGAGGCCAGAGTAGGATCTGATCCTCGACATAGACTCCCTCTCCTGGTCACCACAGGTGGGCTTATTTAGTCTCTTAAACTAAATACAGAGACTCTAATTACTCAGGCATCCTGGGGACACAGCTATACAAATGCTTTACTAGTAAAGTTCAGTTTGCTGATTATGCCATCCTGTCTGCGGAGGTGCTTTCCGGTGTAGCTAGTTGACAAGGACGAACCAAGTATCCCTTCATAGTATTTGTGGCCAGTGGCCAGTGAAAAGCCTGGATAGGGGACATAAGTCGCTCTAAATCTCTATGATATCACAGGACTATCGGCTATTGGATTACACATTAATATATGGGGTCAGAATATTGGCATTTGTGAGGATTTAGCGGAGGGATCGACGGTTCGACATTCCTGGAATTACAGCCATCCCATAACATTGAGTGGTGAAGTGTGAGTTTGGTGGGGCAATCCACATTTTGCATGCGGTCTATCTATGACTCGAGAGTTCTAGCAGCAGCATCTTGGCAGTAGAGCTTATCTGACTTTCTGTTTCCATATACTGTCCAGTGTCTGCAGAGACTTTGCGCATCACCTCACTCCATCTAAAAGACCTGTGAATTGTTATAGCTATTCATGCCTTTAGTTTGGCTGATTTAGTTTTGCATTGATAGATATCGTACTGAATGTTGTTAGGGTTGCTGAATTAGCTATATCCACATTGCTCAGCTGACCTAGCCGCTTTACCAATTTTTTTATGTTAGCACATTGGATGTGAGGTTTAAGCAAGTAATACTTCTTCTCTTTTCTTCTAATTTTGCTTCACATTTGCTGTTCGGGTTTCTGAGTATTGTATCACCTGGAAAAACATGTAGTAAGCTCAAACACTCAGAGAAAAGAGAACTGTATCAGTTAGTGAGTTTTGAAGTTGTCATACAACCTACACATAATGGAATAAGCAACTTTAAATAGGGAATTGAGGCTACTAATTTTTCCCTTTTCTACACTTTTGCAGCGTTTACTTTAATTATGTAGTGCTGTCATTTTGATACTAAACAGACCTCTGCATTATTGTTAGGACTTTTCCATATAGGCCATTTAATCTGGTCGCTCTCAAATAATCTGTTAGGAAATAAAAATAAATAAATAATTAATTAATTTAAAAAACCATGAAATACACAGGTCCTTCTGATTGGAATTATAGCTAGTTACAAGCATGGTAGCTTAGACTCCCTGCCCATTGGGCATGGACAAATACCTGGATGCTATGCCACCAAAGCTTTCACAGTCCGCCTCCACATCTAAATCCAACAGAGCTAAAACTGGAGGTAAAGTAACCCCTTCCTCTCCTGCTCGACAAGAGCCTGAGGAGGTAATACCTCCTGAGGGCCAGCGCACCGAAGAAATTCCATTCACACAAGCGACCTTGGCTGCAATGGCAAAGGAGCTCTCTAACTGTATTATGCCTTTGATAGACCAAAAATTGGAGCGTATCCAAATTCTGTTTGATGCCTCTTTGGCCAAGATAGAGCCTAACACTGTGAGACTTTCTACTATAGAACAAAGACATAGTGATGTGGAGGATCAGTGTCAGGTATTACAGAATACGGTCACATCTAAGCGCTACGTAATCTGTGGGTGCTATATAAAAACCTGTTAATAAATAAATAAAATAAATAAAAATCTCAAGCGCAATCTATTCAAGCCCTATGCGATAAGGTCGATGACCTTGAAAATCGGCACCTTAGAAATAACTTAAGGTTTGTGGGAATTCCAGAATCCTACAAAGGTGACCAGCTTCTTAATTTTTGTGACTAAGGACTTATTGGAGGGACTAGGTATGATAGATAATATTCCCGCCTTGCAAATTGAGAGAGCACATAGATTGTGGATTGAACAACAAAGAGAAGGACAACGCCAGCCCCCCCCCTCCCCTGTCCTGTCATTGCCAAATTTTTAGATTTCGACACAAGGAGCGAATCCTTGCAGCATATCATAAAATACCTAAATTGATGGTGGCAGGGTTTCAGATATTAATATTCCAAAATTTTTCGGTCCTGGTCTTGAAAAAGAGAAAGGAGTTTTCGCAAGTCTGTCGGACTCTACATACACAAAATAAGAGATTTGCCTTGCTCTATCCGGCAAAGCTTAGGATAATTCATAATGGCCAACCCCATTACTTTACGAATCCGGAGGAATCAAAGGCATTCTTACACTTACATCCAGCCTCGCCTGTTAGAGTGGTACCAGAACATAATCCCTAGGAATTAATCACTCTTACACTACATACACTAAATCGGGATTCAGGGTGATCTCCTGGAATATCGGGGGACTAAATACCCCTGTACAACGGAAAAAGGTGGTAACTCATCTTAAAAAACTCAGAGCGAATCCCACATTAAAGGCCTCATAGATTGGACACTGTAAAATGGCCTCTTTCCATACTAAATCCAGGGGAGTCGCAATTTTGGGACTTTTTCATAGACTTACAGAATGTACTACTTCAACGTACCAATGCCCCTTCGATTCTAGGTGGCGACTTTAACTCAGTTGTTGATCCAACAATAGACAAATCCCCCCCTGTTGCTCCGCACACATATCAGAATTGGCAACACATATCTAGTTTTCAGGATGTAATGCCATTAACTGATCCTTGGAGAATGTTCAACCCAACTGATCATTCTTATACCTTTTGCTCAGCGGTGAACCATACCCTATCACGAATTGATTATCTGCTGGTGTTGGACTCGTTGGTAACCTGTACGAGGGCTGCGAATATTCACGACATACTAATATCGGATCACACCCCCATATTGTTAGATATAGAAACATCACAACCTCAGTCGTTTACAAGTATGTGGTGTTTCCCTGAATACCTAATGCATTCCGAGGACTTTCAGTTGTATTTAAATGGAATGTGGGGACAATTAATCGATGATAACATTGAACACGTCCATTGTTTTGGAATACGTCCAAAGCAGTATTGCGAGGAAATATCATGAGCTATGTAGCAGCTAAGACAAGAGAGGCATGGCGGCAGGAAGAGTCGATGAGACGATCAGTGGCAGAGGCCTATGCATGACACTCTTGACAAATGTTCATTGTATTGTCCATTGTATTTCTTTGCGCTACACTTTGTATGTGCGTGATTTTGGAACTTTATAAGTCATGTACACTTGTTTTGATGGTATGTTACATGTGACGTGAAACTAATAAACAAAATTTTGAAAAAAAAAAATTACAAAACAAAGCCTGTGCCATTCATACTATGCCAGTTGAAATGCTCCCTCAATATATAAATACCTAATAAGTAGTTACTCCCAATGTACTCTACTCCCTCTCTATCAAGTCCTCTGTTTGTTTCTTCTTTGTCTCCCACCTCCTCCATGCGTTCCATGCTCTGCATAGTTTAATGATCATACAAATGTTATTATTATATGGTTTACTTAAATGCTCACTATTTTACACAGTATATCATCTATAGATTACTGAAATGCCCCTTGTAGTTTATACAGGTCTAATGGATGTTGTACTCAGTACTAGTACAGTTAATCCCCATAAATTATGACAGAACATGATGTGTGTAATTGTCAGGCCATCTGGAAATGTTAAAAGATAAAGACTTATTATTCTTCTCTTCTCTTCTTCTGTATTTATTTGCTGATTGATTGATTGATTGCTTGCTTTTATTTTTTAAATACAATTAAAGTGAATTGGAGGATATAATCTGTGTGCACCAGAACTCTCTTTTACCACTTTCATCTAATGAAGAGGATAGTTAAAATAACTATTGCATCAATATTTGTTGACAAGATCTAGCAGTCATTATCATGTATTCTTTCTTCAATGAATATAGAGTATAGCAATTCTGGTGATTTGTTGACAAGGAAATTACTCCACTGGCTACATAAAATGAATATAGATATATTTTTCACCAAGTGTAGGACATATATAAAACCACCAAATAATAATATCCACATCCTGGTTTCTAGAAAAGAATGAAACATTGTACATTATGTATATTTCTCAGTTTTAGTATAGCACATTTTTTAGAGGCGCTTGGATGCCCAAGTAATAGACTAAAATAGATCTACAAACACTTTCACACACTTTCTGGACACCCGTATATATGCGCAATTACCACTCTCAATCACAAGGATGATCTTCCAACGCACAGGGCCTACCTTAATTATACTTTCACTTCCAGGAAGTATTGAAGCCTGGACTGGTTCTTATTTAAAGGAATGTCCATACTGTGAACTCAACACAGCCCCTCTGTTAGAAATAGCTTATGTATGGATGGATCTGAATGCAGTCTGATCAATTAGCACAGATTCAATAAATACATAAGCAGTGTGGAAAAGTGACAGCAAGTGAAACACAGACGTTCAGCAGAGTTCCGATGTCTAAAACTGGCCTGGAGACTACATTTAATTTGATCATAAAAGGAAGGAATGATATGGTGGCAAACATCCATTGTTCATCATGTGCTCTTCTAGCTTTGTTTATTCTGTGTATGATTCACATCACCGCACTGACCTCCAAATAGATCTCCACTTTTCTCTCTTAAACCCTTTGTTAAATTAAACACACTGGAAATAACATCCACATCCTCAGAACGTGCTTCTCATTTATTGGAATCACTACTGAAAATAATGAAATATTTGAAATATGTTCTCTCATAAGCATTTCAGCTATTCAAAATGTAATGTATCTAAAACCGACACTCGATCCACTCCATTCTGCTGACATTCTCTGGTTAAATAAAACATTCCCCCTCTGTACCTAACATCTTTTACCAGACTGTCAGAATCATGATATATAGTCTTTATTTTTGCTAGCTCCCAGATTAGTTGTCAAGGTAAACAAAGTAAAAACAGATCTTTTTTCCTCCTTATATGTATTCTGGACACTGTATCTTTTTTTTTAATGGTTTTCATGTACCTGGTATAGCTAGAATCTGGTTATGGTACTTATGCTCAACAAGCTTTTGTTTTACAATTTTCATTACTGGAATTCATTTGTCTGTCTGCTCACGGTGTGGTGGTTTTAGAAGTAAAAAAGGTACCACAAGTGACTACCATCTCTGATATCCATGGGCTGCTGGTTCTTGTACTGTGTCAAGGGAAAATGCAAGTAACAATAAAGGTAAAATTAAGATAATTAAATACAGTTTAATTAAAAAAAGCCTTTGTTAAATAAAAACTGCAGGAGACTCGATTTTTGTGGCAAAGTATGACTTTATTAACTGTGAGCCCCTAATCAGAGAGCATGGAGGCTGTAGTCTGTAGCTGGTTTAATTCTCCAGGTCATGGGTCAGTGGGTCTGCATTCATGGAACTGAGAAACTAGCATCAGCTGTTTGTTTGGCGGGAGTCAGATGTAGATGCTGATGCTGTTACACGCTGTAAATGTAAACAAAACTGCATGTAACTGTTGCCTGTCTGGGTTCTATGGGCTGGATCCAGACCTAGTTAAGTGCATGAC
>WWET01002211.1:4393-14955 GCA_011038615.1 Limnodynastes dumerilii
TATTGTACGTAATCTATGTATCGTTTCAATACGTAGATTGCGTATATGCGGCCCAATGTCTGTAATGTATGTGTCCCTAAGATATATAGTCTGTATTGTGGTGCAGTTTTTAGGATGAAATGTGAATTGTATAGTGGAGACTAGGATGCTGCCTGTATTGTATAGTAGTGGTTAAAATTTGCTTTCTTTTATTGTGGTTACAGGATTGGGTCTTATTGTGCTTACATGGGACAGTTAATAAAATTCACAGTTAATAAAATGCAACTTTTTAGGTGTGTATATTTAGGAAAGGATATAATGCGCGTGCGTAGTAACTTATTATACGCAATCTACGCTGGACTTAGGAACGGAACTGCTGTAAATCACCACTATGAACCTATTGTTGCAAAGTTCGTAGTAGCTTAAGAAGGAAGGGGCGTGCCTAGAAAACTTAAGAATGCACATAAGATTGGGTGGAGGGAGGCATATAAATAATCGCAACTGGACGTGAATAGTCAGATACATTCTTATAGATAGAAGAGTGAACAAAACCAAAGAGGTGTGTGAACATATTGTTATATATATTTTTTTTTCACCTTTTAAAGAGGCATGGGGGCCCCAAAGACATGAGTGAGCCAAGCCCGCAGATTTCTGTTGCCTGTTCCTATTCATCATCTTCTCCAAGTAATTACTACTCTTCACTTAACATTGCAGTCTTCCCCCTTCTCTTTCTTCCTCCTCTGCAGTGCTCTTCCTTCTTACATGTGGCCGTGTCATTCACATAAACCGTATGTTTTCTTAAAAATCAGTTTTCTTGAATGACGTGACCTAACTTGTTAGGTCACATCATTCACATAAATAGATTTGGTTCTACAAGGCTCCTGTAGGAGAAATAAACAAAACAGAAGACCTGTCTCCTATCTATTCCACTTATCGGGACAAGCTGGAAGGCGGGTGGGACAGCAGGACAGTCCCCTGGAATCGGGACAGTTGGGAGGTATGTGTTATGAAGCAGGTAAGTAAAGAAAGAAGTGTGGCTGGAGTATTTAATGTGTGAAGAGGGATTTAACAGAGGGGGCAATGTGTAATGTGTGCAAAGGTCTATATTAGATGGGGGTAAAAGTGTATTGTGTAAAGAGGCATATAAGAGAAGGGTGTGGGGGATGGTGTGATGTGTGGAATGGGATATAACAGAATAGAAGGTGCCATATGTAATCTATAGAGAGAGATATAACTGAAGGGGGAAAAGGTGTATGTGGTGGTGGTGGTGGGGGGGGGGGTTAATATGTTAATAAGGGGGAGAAGGATGTTTCTGAAGAGGGGAAGTATAATATGTATTTTATTAAGAGGGCTATAACAAAATGAAATATTGAGCCTGATCTTTATCTAAAATGAACCTCTACTGAGCCTGACATACAAATGTTATGCTAAGAGTTATATTTTGTTAAGTTACTTGTTTGAGATTCCATAAATAAATAATTTTTGCAAAGTGGTACTTCACCTGATTCCTTAGTAGGTAAGTGGTACTCACCAAAAATAGGTTGAAAACCCTCAATTTAAAGTATAGATCACAATTTAAAATGTTTGTCAACATTGTATTGCTGCAATAAATATTATTTTTAGAAAGAGGATTCCCCTAGTAACAATTCAGTATATTCCTGAACAAAACCTAAGGGTCAGATTCACTAAGCTGCAGGTTTGGAAAAGTGGAGATGTTGCCCATAGCAACCAATCAGATTCTAGCTCTCACTTTCCTATTACATACTAGAAAATATCAGCTAGAATATCAGCGATCGTACGCCGATCGTGATTGTAAAAACGGGCAAAAAAACGCACTGCGCATGTGCAGTATGACAACTTCCTGTTGTCCGCAGGACATTAGCGTACAGCGAGCGTATTTTCAGCGTATTTTTCGCCCAAGGGGCGTGCGTTTTGTACGGCGATAGTCTGGACGCTCGAGTTACTACACAGAGGCGGGGATAGCCATTTAAATTGTACAGTATGGGCGTGCTAAGCCCAGTACGACCAGCGTATCGGCACGAAAATTCGCACGTACGCTGGAAAAACTTAGGGTAGGGTTCAGCCGCCGTAAGTAGGTACAATCAATGGGAGTGTCATGGGCGCGAAAGTTTATACGCCCGGGCGATCATATGCTACGCTCACGGGCGCTCGCGGTCGTAGGTCTGGATCAGGCCCAATGTGTTTGGTTGCTATGGGCAACATCTCCACTTTTCAATTCCCACAGCTTAGTAAATATGGCCCTAAGTGTTCTATATATTATCATATCATAAGTTTTCATCCATCTTAAGTATACAGAAAACAAGCAATTTAGTGATTCCTTGATAAGCGGAACTTTTAGGGAAGGTGGTTTTTTATTTTTTTTTAAATAAAGCATAAGAATGATATTAAAGATAACTGAAAATATGCAGTAAGGTACAAACATTATTAATTTTCTCCAATGTGGTGAACTTTCACAAGAATGCAGCATGTGTCTTTTTAAAGAGAAACTGCTATAGCAACATTTAAGGCAAGTTCCCTCACCTCCACCCATTGTATGGCAGGAGCAAGACATGCAGATTTCTAGGCTGAAATACAATCTTACGGAAGTACATTAGTTTCTCCAGCTAATTACATATGTAGAGCTATTATCCCCCAGTGATCCTTGGCTAGCTTATGTGCTTCGGTCAGGGCCAGCGGCACCCAGCAAACGGGGTAAGCATGGCGAGAGGGTGCCAAGCCAGAAAGGCGCTTCCCTCCGCCACAGTCTACTGCTGGTCCCGTCAGCATAAAAATATAAAATAAAGTAACTTACTTATATTGCGCTGGACCCAATCCTCCAGCATTCTCCTTCTTACTTCCAGACTCCTCTCTGCTCCCTTCTCACTCACTAAACGTCGGGCGTGACGTCATCACGTCTGACATTTTAGTGATTAGTGAGGAGCAAGCAGAGAAGAGCCAGGACAGAAGAAAGAATCAGGACAAAGTGAAGGTACTAGAAGAGCAGTCGCAGACAAAAGAGGAGAAAGAAGGTAAGTAATGACATAACAAGCATGGTGATGTTTCACAAAGGGGGCACAGTATGGTGAAGTTTAACAAAGGGGGCACAGCATGGTGATGTTTAACGGGGTACAGCATGGTGTTTATGAAAGGAGGCACAGCATGGTGATGTTTATGAAAGGAGGCACAGCATGATGTTGTTTCACAAAGGGGGCACAGCATGGTGATGTTTCACAAAGGGGGCACAGCATGGAGGGCGCAACTTTATTTTTTGCAGGGGGACGCCAGACATGCTAGCACCAGCCCTGGCTGCGGTGAGTGTTGTTACAAATCTTGTTTTGCACTTGGGTGGCAGATGTTCCCACAGGTGGACAAGAACTGCAGAAGAAAACCATATAGCACTGCCAGGGACAGGTATATCCCATTAGCCTAACTGGTGATTGCAAATGAAAAAACAGTGATTGCTTGTAGTTTCCACCTTTTCACTATTTAATAAATGCCATTCATTTGTCCAAATTTGTCCCAGAGAGAGCATTGTAACTGTGATTCAATGAATTATAAAGCCAAAGAAAAGCTGTCTGAGAAACAATGGCCCCGATCCTGAACTACGCTGCCCGGCGTTAATACGTTGATCGGGCGTCTGTAGCAGCAGCGTAGTAACGCTGGAGGGGGCGTCCCCCAGCATTACTACGCTGCAGTTAGAGTAGGTAGGCAGGGGGAGGGAGGGTAATGAAGCTGGGAGGGCGGTGTTATCGTACTAACGCCGCCGTCCCAGCGTATTTACACTCCCTGACGCCGGCTGAAGTTAGGGTAGCCTTCAGCCGGTGTAAGGGAGTGTAAATACGATGGGGCAGGGGAGTGTCAGGGGGAGTCCCACGATGTAACGCTTAGTATGCTCAGCGCTACATCGCAGGTCTGGATCAGGCCCAATGATTCAACCAGGAAGGATATTTTACTAAATCCTAAACTATGTGCAGATTCCGTAATTTGAATCCTAAATTCTGCACCCCTATGTGTGGAAGGGATTTACTGTACATTCCCTGGACACTACCTTAAGTCCGGGCAGAAGGCTGTAACGTACCTAATGGCTTAGCCAAGCCCTTATTGTACGATTAGAATGCCTATGCCCATCTTGTATGCATGGTGTTGTGGGCACGGTATGCTTGGGGAGGTTGAATTATGCACAGAATTATGCAGTATCGGTCGACTTCATACTGATGCAGAATTGCATTGTACTGTGCATGCGCCTAATATACATAATTTGCCTGTCATCATTAGTTCTGAATCTGGCCAAATGAGTTTAGTTCATCTTCTGCAGGAACCAAAACCTAAGATATTTTTGTTAGACTTCCAAGAAGTCTAGTAACTGTTTAGCAACAAATGAAAACAAGCTGCACTTCTGTTCAAAAATATATGAAATGTAGGGATCCATAGTTTGAAAATAAGAGGTAATCAGATGGAATAGGTAAACCATGTTTAATGTCAAGGGAACTCAAATTTATTTTATTCCAGCATTACTTTTTAAACTGTTTTTTAGACATAGGCAAGGAAACATCACCTCTCAACTTCAAAGGCATAGCCAGAAGAAGAGAGGGAGTGCAAGTAGAGTGACTGCTTCCCCCTGTTCTTTAAGTAACAAAAATGGTATACATTGGCTACTTTAAGTTTAGCAGTCAATAGATGGAAGCTAGAGAAGGTGAGTTTCTAGCCACAGGAAATGATACTCTGCAATTGCCAAGAAACTTATACAAACCATTCTATTATTTGGGGGTGTGGGTCACTGCTACGCTATGGCTCTTTTTTGAAAGGGCTGCTCTCTCCCAGCTAGTCCCAAACTGGCTGGGGAATCATTTGAATTGCCTTGCAGATAGAAGATACTGCACCAAATGGTAAGTCTAAATTTAGCCCCAACCCTTACCTTTATCCCTACCCTAACCCTCTCCTTACAATACCCTTACCCATAACCCTAAACCTCCCTTTCCCACAGACTAACCCTAAGACTCCCTTCCCTGTAGCCTAACACTAAGACTTTTATTGTAGGCATCAATGTGATTGTACAAGTGTACATCAAGACCCTTCATAAATGTTTGGACAGGTGAGGGGGATAATATGTTTTTACATTTAGCCACTTAAGATTATAAGTGCTTGATATTAGAGAGTGCCGGTGAGCTGGAGAAGAAATAACCCATCAATATTTACCGTAATAAGAGATCTATGTAAAATAAGGTGACTTCTTTTCAGACCTTTCTTACATAAGCTTATATATAAAAGGACAAAAAGGAAATTACTGTACCGCTCAGCTCAGTATCTCACACAGGACATAATAATTACTCCCTACATTGGGAGGTGCACCTTAAAGTTTTGAAACAATTCAGAATAAAGTGATCCCGAGTCAACACACAGACATGACAACTCAACAGCAAAACTCTTAGAAAGGGCACTAAATGTCAAAAAAAAATTAATATTTAAAACTTTGTAAATTAATCAGACAGATAAATCAGAATACAAATATTATTTAATTTAACAAATCAAATTACAGATATTATTGAGTGTAATAAAGTACTATTATGTACACATAAGTAGGGCGAAATATAAAAAGTTGTATGTAACAATCACTAAAAACTGTGAAGCAAGACAGGAATGACAAGTAAATACTTGAAATTAAACACTGCAACCCATGAAGGAGGCTAGCTCTATCCCTAAACCAACGCACCCCATAGCGGCCTCACGGCCAGCACTTCGGCTGTTCCTAGGCAGTATACTTGCCCTACAAGTTCCCCTGAAGGTATGGGTCTGACATGCAGCAAAACACATTCAAAACGATCCTGTCTTGCGGTTACAGCCTCCAGTGCACATGGAGGTGGTGTTTCCATTCACTAAGAATGGAAACATTACTTCATTTTATAAAGGATTCCTCAGAAGTAGGATCCAAACTGTCCACATATCAATAGCTGGTGATACTGGGGCAGATCCAAACCCACGCCCCCTGCACTCCCCGCTCTCGGTGGTTCTACCTTAAATATTACGCTTCCCCTGCCCTGTAGACTTCATTTACATGGCTATCCCCATCTATATGGGGGAGACTGAGCCATCGCAAAAAAGTGTCTGCCTCTTCCCCGTAAGCACTGTTGTTACGTTACGTTACGTTGGTACTTACGCTAAGAGAACATCTGCTGCGCGCCTTTCCTGTCAGTGAATTTACGCAGTGGCTTGCATAAATCGTAGTTCTGGATCTACCGCACTGTGTGTTTTTGTGCTCTCTCTCCATTGCTGTGAACATTGTGCCAGATCCCCGCTTTTGCTTTAATTGTCTGGCTCTCTTCCTTGATATTTGGATATCCATTTCTCTTGGTTTTGACTGTTGTCTTATTAATGGACTTCTTCCTCCTCCCCTAGAGTACTATCTAGGCAGATTTATGCCAAAAAGTCTTGCCATTCAGCCAATCTTGACCACATTGAGGTGCTCTGAGCCTGTAAGTTTGCAATGCAGCAGGAAGATATATTCCAATATTTAAAAATGAAAACTAGTAATTGCATTTAATTGCATTTAATATGTATGTGTGCTGCATTTAATTCAATTTTATATTGTAATTTTCACATTCATTAATAACTGACAAGACAATATGCTCTCTTGTGTATATTTCTCATTACATAATATTGTGTACAAACAAATAAAAATGATTTAACACTTTATATAAAAAGTGAACTAATGCACACATACAAATGCAAATGAACCCCATGATGCAGTGGTGTTTGTGGGCCTTCAGGATACACAGCATTTGGTTAAAGTGAAACAAACCTGTACTGCTGCGTACAATATTCTGTATGAGTATGTGCATACTTGTATTTAGAAATAAAATAATGTATCTGAAGTAGAGATGAGCGCCAACCCCTGTGTTTTGGTTCTGGTTTTGGTTCTAAATATTCGTACTGTTTTTATTTGGTCCTGGTTTTGCCCCAATAACCCTCAAATGTTTTTGGTCTTGGTTTTGGTTTTGGTTTTGAATCTGGATTTTTTTTTTTTTTATTGCTAAATACTGCTAAAATCATGTAAATTTTAGGTAAATTTTAGGTATACAAGCTGAAGGATGGCACTCCCTGCTGCAACTGTAAGTCCTCAGGCGCGCAACCAGCTGCATATGAGCACAATATCTTCCAATATGGTGGCACTATGGTGAGAGTTAAATAACGGTTAATAAAGGACACTAAGTCGTGAATATGGTGAAGTACCGACGTTTCAGTACAAATTTATTGTACTTTCATCAGGGTTAAACATTCCAGACAGAATAAAGCAATATAAATAGGAAGAAGAAGATCCACTTACCCAATCTAGAAGCCGCCGGGTTCTGTGTGGCGGAGGGTCGGCGCGCCTCTCCAACCGGAAGGGCAACGCGAGCACACAGGATGTGATGCGTCTATAACCACGGCGACCGCATCCGTTGACAGGGAAACCGGGAAGCTGTGAGTATGTGTCATTAAAAGAACACCCTGTAACAAAAGAGTGAAAAAAAGTGTAGAAAAATTTGTAGAAAAATTTGTCACCCTCCGCCATACAGAACCCAGGCGGCTTCTAGATTGGGTAAGTGGATCTTCTTCTTCCTATTTATATTGCTTTATTCTGTCTGGCATGTTTAACCCTGATGAAAGTACAATAAATTTGTACTGAAACGTCGGTACTTCGCCACATTTATGACTTATAGCTGGTACTGCACCCGAGGACTTACTTTTCTAGCAGGGAGTGCCATCCTTTACCTTGTATATACATATATATATATATAACTTTCAGACTACAAGGATCATAAAAATGACAGCACTGGAATTATTTTCTACCTTGTACACAGACATCTTTAACATGTACACGCAAGGTACACATGCATTTCAAAATCCAATTTACCTATTATTGGCACACAAAATCCTTTGTGCTATGTTATTATTTCTACTGCATAAATTTATATCAGATCTCATACAGATTTTTTCTATGCCTTATGACACATGTCAGCTGTAATTTGTAACTTGGGATATGAGCTAACTGTTCCCTTACTCTCATAAATATAAATAGTTTATAAATAATCTATTGTCTGTTATGTGTAACAGGAATAGTTAGGCGTGTAACCCATACTTGATGTCGTATGAAATTATTTGATCCAGGTACCAGATGTGAGCAATAGAGCATGCTATATCACTCCAGCAGTAGACTTTGTAAAATTGTAGTTAGTATTCTAAAATATATGGGTTTATTGAAGATTATAAACAGCACAGAAACATGGAGGTCTCCTGTGCATACAGACATTACTATGTGGAAGAAACATAGATATGCATAAGAGCTTGGAATAGAGCTGGAGAGCAGGAGAGCATTTCATGTTTTCATGCTTAGGTGGCTGGAAGCCATAATAGTGGAGACGGGTTTCAGATATCTGAAGCCTGTCTCCACTCCAGGACTCCAGGACTACTTACCACTCTGTTGGTCCGGTTGTACTGACTATTTATTTCGATTATACTTTGTAGTGGACTTGGGACCTGTGCTGGTTACGGGGGGCAGTGCTCCGTGACAACGGAGCCTACTGATGATCATGTCCGTGAATGATGGTTTTACGTGTGGGTAGTGGACATGGACTTTGGACTCTTGCTGGTCATGATGGGCATTGTTCTGTTTTACCGGAGCCCACCGGTTATCCTGTCCGGAACCGATGCTTGCATGTGCGGACAATGGACAGTATGTGCTGGGACCTTTGTTTCTATCAGCTGATGTTTAGTATTGGAACACACTATTCTATAGTTTACATATAAATGTTTTGTATAAGACAAGGTGGTTATATGTTTTTTATGCATTATCCTTGTATATACTATTGTGATACGTTGTTGGCAGCTCCGCTCCACTGATCCTATGGTTTTGACTGTGTGTTGGAGCATCCTTGGTATACCTAACTATTACCTGACCTTTTCATATTTGTCCTGTAGTTTTTAGACACTTTGTGTGGCACCTCTATCACACCTTTTTTAACACTTTTACACTATCTTAACATTTTTATTATATATCTTTTATAAATTTTTTGCACATTTTTACACATTGTTTTATACTGTGTCACGGTTGTTAATA
Source organism: Limnodynastes dumerilii (assembly GCA_011038615.1). Lineage (NCBI taxonomy): Eukaryota > Metazoa > Chordata > Amphibia > Anura > Limnodynastidae > Limnodynastes > Limnodynastes dumerilii. The sequence goes on from WWET01002211.1 coordinate 13,467, forward strand.
CACGTTTTTTTATTATAGATAATTAGCTGTGTATATTTACACACACATAAACAGTAGATTATAACACTTTTTCTGCACGTGTCGATTTTATTATGTACCTGCCATGTGTTTCTATACACTCTGTTTATATGCAACTTGTTAATCCAGGTTACTTCCCCCCGCCGCGTCACCACAGTGACGGCTGGACGCCTTGTGTTGTTAGGGACACCTAGCCGGTGGGTGTACACGGGCGGACGGATAAGCTTTTCATTTGAGGGTTTAAATACCACACTGTGCACTTCACTCTGTAATCACCTTCCCTGAAGAAAGGACCTTAATAAAGTGGTCCTAAAATGTCGGACATCACCTTATATATGACTCCATGAGTTTTTCATGTACCAGACATCCAGTGCCGGGCATTACCTACAATATATATATACCCCTGACGAAGTCCGGCAGTGACGAAACGCGTAGGGTCGGGCTCAACCCTCGTGGTACTAACGGATCTCTATCTGATGCCTTTGAGAGATCAATCATCCAGGCTAAATACCTAGATGCTGGGTTTCCTGAAAGTGTATTCTACATGTGCGTGTGAACTAACCTAACGGTGGTTCCACTCTCTTCGGTACGTGTAACTAACCTAACGGTGGTTCCACTCTCTTCGGTACGTGTAAACTTTTCTTGTGGCGGATTTTATTCAATAAATTACTACACCATGAAGCACCTTCTATGACCTCTTTCCAGATTTGCAATTGAGCCAGGAACGGCTCTAACTTTGAGAGGAGCGGAGGTAGCTTACTATTGTTGTCTGGTGATTTTTAAATATGACTGGGATGATCTAATTACTCCTGCAGACTTGCGGCTTTGAAGATTCCCGATATACTACCAGCTAAGTTGGACAATTTGCCTTGCATAATAGAGCACGCTGAACTCTGCTACCATATATATATATATATATATTACACAAAAGGGAGGTTGCTCAAATTAATTTATAAGTTAATAAAGAGCAAGTGCTTGCAATGTATGGGGAATTCACACAGATTGCAATTAACCAGTAACCAACCATAACATACTATCTTTAAAATAAAAGCCAGAGATTTGTTACATACATCTGCAGATATATGATAACCCACCAGCCACTTACAAGGATTTTCTGCTTTGGTGGTCCAAACTCTAATAAGGTCAGAGTCTCAACTTTGAGTGGTATATCATGTATTTTTAAATTGAGAGCTCACCTACCACAGAGGTCCTCAAGTCTCCAAAATAGCTACTCTGAAACAGCACCCCCTGTCAGCTGCTATCCCAACTTCATCTCTAGCACCCACTATAGTTGCACCCCTGGTATTACCCATCCCAGCCTGCCTCTATGTTTAGCCCTCCATGGGCCTCATTCACTAAGCTCGAATTGCTAAAATTCACGTGATTTCTAGCTTAAAATTCGCCAAAGGCGATTCACTAAGCAAAAAATCACGTGAATTTAGTAATTTTTTATTTGCGGGTACGCAAATTG
>WWET01002211.1:45268-64501 GCA_011038615.1 Limnodynastes dumerilii
ATATATATATATATACACCATTTACACACATACACACACACACACATATATATACACACACACAAAGACATCCACACACATACATACATACATACATATATACACACACATACATACACACCCACACACACACAGATACATATTCCATACCTCCCAACATTTGAGAATTGTAAAGAGGGACAAAATTTCGCGGCCTGGTAGAGGGTGTGTGTCTTGTACTGCCCAGTGGGCATGTCAGTAGAAAGTGAGTGTGCCTTGCACCACCCAGAGAGTGGGTCTAGTGCCTGCATCTTTTATTAATTCAGCCATTAATATATCTGCTCCCTATTTATATGTCCAGCCTCTGTATGTCTCCCCCCTCATTTATATGTCCAGTCTCCATATGTCTGCTCCATAGTTGCCATCTCTCACTAAATATCAGGGAGATTCCCTAAAGTGTGGCTGATCTCCCTGACTACCTGAAGTGTTTGCCAGTCTGCCGATGCTGATTCAGTTCAAGTCGTCATTGCAATATGATGACAGAATTTAGAAATTGTGTCCTATGTCCCTGCACTGAGACATAAGAAAATATAATCAAAGGCTGGCAGCTATCTAAGACAACATGACTTTAATAATGAGACAGAAGATACACTTTGGTCTTTTGTTAATCAGCTGCAGTGTCACCTACTTTTAGCTTTCCTATAAACTTCCCATGTGTGATATGTGTGATACATGCTGCACCCACCTTACCTTATCAATAACCAAAAGAAGCACAGACACAAAGTTGTGGGAACTATAACATTTTATTTTACCATTAACTACTAAATTTAATTAATTCAGTATTCTTGTGAGGAATTTAATCCAAATTTGATGGGGGCCAAAGAAAGCAGGTAACACTGATTATCAGCCTAAATGTGAGATATTATCCTTAACCAATCACCATATCTCATTTAAATCCTTAAGTGTTTAACTTAAATCAAAGTAAACACAAAGCGCACACCACCCGCCTTTGGCACAACACTTCTTCTAAGTGCTACGGGAGACCATCCGTACAGACAGTTCTACAACCTCAGGCATTCACACTTCTTTCGTGCAAATCCCAGGAAGTTGCCTTCTGCAACCTCTTTCTCACACCACCTTCTGCGCTTCCAGTCCAACACTGATAAAGAACAACCTGCTTTCCGCCCAAGATGGTCCCTCTGACCATCACCGCCACCATCAAACAACTCCATCCAACCTAAATCTTAAAGTTAAATCCTCCAGGAAAATACTCATCCCAACCTCTGACAAGCGGACTCACAACCTGATGATACCTATGTGTTCTATAAAATCTTATCTCAGCATGGGGCACTGTTACTCCACCATGCTGCGCCAGGAACCCTTAGACTGATCTGTTAAGACCTTGTCCATAACCACACCATTATTTGAATACCACCCGACCCGTCGTGGGAGTATCTCTGACCACCACCATGTAATACCAGACCACCAAGTAAAGGCCAATTTTTAGTCATTTGGCACATGAAAACTCAACAGCAGTAATACGTCCAAAATATCAAATCAGGGGGCTGTTCCATTACCATGTCCTGTGCAAGGCCCTCCAGCATGGCCGACCACAGCATACCTCACACGCCCCTCGTATTGCTGTCACACCCCAATTATCAGCCCGATCATCCACTGACATATGACTGGTGGCCCAAAAAATATAAGAATGACCAATCAGCCAAGTCACCCGCTGCCGCGGGACCCACTATATAGGAGGGAGGGAGAGAGAGAAAACAAAAGCACGTTATAACAACTGTATCAGCTAACTATAAGAACTTGACTAAGGGAAACAGGGAATGCACACAGCGCCGTGCAAAGGTGAAAACCCTCACGATCACCCCGGTGTTTTCTATATAGACTAAGGGGAACTACTTAAAGCCAGGTATGTCAGAAGGAAAAAGCCCTTCGCGCTCCTGCACCTGGTGCAGTGGGCCAGCTACCGGGCTAATCCCGGGAACCATGTCTGGACCGTGGCAAGGGGGAGGGAGAAACAAGGAGCAACTAATAAACCTCCATTTATGAAATAAACAGTTCGCACAAGTCACACAAGTCTATTCGATTCCACACTTGAGGATCCATCCAGATCACTTAGGGGACTTCCTCCACCAAAGGCCGCAGGTATGACCTGTATACTCACCACTTCCAGCATCACATCCTTTTGATGTCTTCCACTGGATACCCTTGCGGAACTGTACCAGCTGCTGCACTCATGCAAAATGGGAATGTCCCATGATCCTCTGGATTCCGTCCCAGGCGTATCAAGGTTTTCTGAAAAACAACGTCAAAGTGATAGCAGGACAGCGGAATACTGTTCTTATTAGCAAACACTGTACTTATTAGCAAACCAGAGCATATAATCCAGGGACCATTCCCTAGCGTGGAGGCATCCAAATTCTGCTTTGCATATATATGAGTCAATGTTTCTACATATCTCAACCCAATGTCACCTAACCGCCTTATTGGTCAATTCCCTATATATCCTACTTTGGAAGAGCCCAGCAAGTATGAAATTGTGGCGAGCAGGCCTGACACTAAGGGATTCCTTGAAGATGCAAATAATTCTCCGATGTAGAAGGCACCATCAAAAGCGAAACCAAATGCGGCACGAAACAATAGCGTCCCGTAGCCATCATTATCCATGGACACAACTTCTTCCATCGCCTAGACGATGACTGTCCTTGGCCGTCAGGCACCACTGGTTACATCCCTGCCCACCCTTTGCGGGCCTTAGCCACTACAGATCCCTTAGTGACATCCGGTTCCCCGTTCAATTCTTCCAAAAGGGATATACCTGTCATAGCGGGCTGACATAAGAACGGGACCTACTGAGCTGATACTCCTGCAGATACACTCATGTAGGCAAACTTGCAATTTCCTTCCCCCCTTACAGTGAGTTTGGTGATAAACAAGCAAAACTTCCCAGGCTGACGGTACCTCCGTAGTGTTGAAGGGCTAAGGATTGCAATGCAAGGTCTTTGAGCCTGATCCAGACCTATGCCGATGCTCTGTGCTTACTAAAGCACAGCGTATCGGCGTCCACTCTCCCCGACACTCCCCCTGTGTGGTCGTATTTCCCATTGCTTACACCGGCTGAAGGCTACCCTAACTTCAGCTGGCGTAAGCAATGGGTAATACGGTCGCACACGAGCGTACTACCGCTAAGCCCTCCCTCCCTCATTATATTACTTCCCCCCGCCCACCTTCACTAACCTTAACGTAGGGACGCTAGGGGGACGCCCCCTCCAGCGTCCCTACGCTGTTCCTACAGACGCCCGATCGTTGATCGGACGTTGCCGTAGCTACGCCGGGCAACATCTGCCCAGCGTATGCACAGATCGGCTTTTCAGCGACGGCGGGCATAGGTCTGGATTAGGCCCTTTATCCCTGACTGACCACCTGCCAGATAGACAGGACATAGTGCCCCTGCCAGATCAGCATTATGGGAAGATGTCAAATTCTAGGCCAATAAATTCTGGAGAGTGAATCAGCTAGTCCGCTGTTCCCCCCGGGACATGTACCACCTGAGGTTGATGCTAAACTCTAGGCACCTCAGTATGATGTGCCTGCATGAGAAACAGCAGGAGGGGACAACACGCTCAGTCAATTGATGGCCTGCCCGACCCCTAGGTTACCACGCCGGGAAGCTATGTCCTTATTCTGAAAGTGGCTTGCCCACAATTCTACCATGACTGCGATAGGGAATAGCCCAAGCAATGCCAAATTCCTTATTCATTCACTCGTGCCAAGGGGTCCACCAAACCCCTGTGCACTCTCCTCTGAAAATATGCTCCAGAGCCTGTGCTGCTAGTCACATCTGTCCAAAGCTGAAGCCCCTGATCAAAAACTGCTCGTGAGGTCCTCAGTCCAATATCATCACACTCATCCAAGCATGAGTCCTACATTCTGAGATCAGCTCTGAGATCTCTGGAGAGCAGGATCCAATTGCGTGGTCCCTACACCACTACCATAGCCCAATCTAGTCTACGCCCAAATATTTTGCCATATGGGATGCCCCTGCAGGCAAAGCAAATAGACCCCACTAATGCATGCATTTAGTGTAGTTAGCTGTTGGGCAACTAAAGCTTCCGATGAGGGATTGAAGGTGTTGCACCTTGTCTTGTGGGAGGTGGTAGAGGCCTCTGACTGTGCCTATCGAGATCACGATAAAAGTAAAGGGCCTGCATTTGCTTTGCATAGAAAAAGTTGCTGCGGGGCCCACCACCAGGAAATCACCCAGGTAATGTGCCACCGCTGACTGACCGGTCCCGGCCACAACGCCCCAATGCAAGAAGCTGCTGAATGCCTCGAAGTAGGCACAAGACACCGAGCAGCCCATGGGCAAGCATTTATACACGTAAAAAAGAGCCCCGCATCCTGAAACCTATAAATCGATAGGATGATAGATGAAGGGGAAGAACCTAAAGGCCGCTTCCACCTCGAGCGCAGCCATAAGGGCACCATGACCAGCTGACTTTACCAGCTCTCAAACCAGCTCCATTGATTGGTCAACTAGTCGGGCACATGACTCCTATGGATACACTACCTGGTCTTGAAAAGGGGGATTAGAAAATGGACCAGACATACATCCGAGACTAATCTACTTCAGGACTTCTTCCTGTGGGAGCCCTGGTAATTGTGATGTGGACTGCAGATTACATGGATAGGCCGTAGATACCTGCCCAACGATTGTCCAGAAGTACCCGTCTTGGAAAACATTAAGGAGAAAAGGTGTCAAGTGTAACTGGCGTTGGCGCTATGGCGCTAGCCCTAGTCCAGATCGCTGCTTGTTATTGGCACTCTGAGGGTTGTGCTTGCTACCGGATTTTGCAGGGGGAGGCCCCATACATCTGAGGCAGGAGTGTCGGAAGGGGCATTTCCCTCCACTGTTTCGAATGGATTTAATATACCCGTAGCGTTTACTCCTAGCCAAGGAAGGGGCGCACCACAGAAACCTCTTGGGGGTATTGTTCCCCTGAGAGGCTTGTGCATGGCATGAGTAACCTCAAGCCCGAGCCCCACATCCTTCCACCCCAATGGAATGCTTGCCTGGCCATCCGCGTTCAAACAAAAGTGCTCGTCATATTTGCGCCAGGCTGTACCCTTAGCGGTAATGTGGGTATCCTACACCAGGTGGAGGTAACGGCCCCTGCTTTTCTGCCCTTCCAGTCTGGTTTCCGGACAAGACCCCATAAACGTGCACCATGCGGAGAGCCAGTTGTCAAAGCTACTATAGTGCCCCCCCCCACAATGGCACAATTCATCTAAGCCACGCTTAAAGCTTTGTGGCTGTCAGCGGTAAGGGAAAATGGCTACGTATTTTCCCTTTCTAATTTATCCTTTGCCTCTTAAGTGCAGACCCTTGGACACAGTGGTATATTCACAAAGAACCTTGCTATAATAGGTTTTGGGGGAGGTGCCTTAGACGCAGTAGACATGTTGGCTTTTTAATGTCCCTCTCACGCAGCTGCCTGACAATAGCCTTCCCTAGACTACAAGTGGGGTGCCTAGGAGCGTCAGATTAAAGAGATGTAACTGACACACACGTGGACAGTGACTCAATATCAGCATCCCCCACCCCTTGAAGGTTGGTGTCTGACTCACCGGGTGCCGAGTGGGACATTCCTGGCAACTCATCAGCCTCTGCAACTCCCATAGTCTTCTCCACCACAGTCTCGTGTGCCACCGGGGATGCTGATGACCCTTTCTGGCTCCTGGACCTTCCACGGTTACCGGGGCTGTCTGTGAAGTGGGTGCTAGCTGGAATGTGCCAAGTGCATCATCCGCCTCAGTAGCGCCTGGTGTCTCCCCGGTTGCTACCTCTGGTGCAGCTGCCCTTCTCTGGCTCCTGGATCTTTCACGGCTACCTGGAGCTGCCTGTGAAGCTGAAGGAGAAAATGTATCAGCTCTTTGCTCTGACCCCCCTGGTTTCCCCCCTTGCTGTGCCTGTTCTCGTCGCACTTGGAGCGGGATGTGGGTCTGTGGGGCCTAAGGGTGGGGGTGGGGGCTGAGTCACGAGCGGTGAGAGTGCAGTGGCAAAAGGTAGATTGCCAACGATGAGGGGGGGTGGACCCACCTATTAATAGCTGGGCTCTTTTATCCCCCAAAACACCATGAAACAGCACACTAACACAATATGACAAGTGTGTACTGACATAGCCTACACAATGGAGTCACAATACCAGGGTGTAAAAGTGACTTATGTCCATACACTTTAGTTGTATAAACTGAAAAACCAGCACTTTATTTCTCATTAAAATTATTGGCAGAACCAGATGCATCCCCATCAGCTATCCTCCAGCCCACACCATCATTGTGCAGTCCTACATTGAGTGCCTGAGTATTGTGCCTGAAGACCACAAGGCAATGTAACAATCCCTTGTCACAGAAACATGTTGCACACTCAGACACCCATGAGATGGGTTTATATGCACCCAGCAGTGTCCAGGTCTGTGCATGTGCTGAGCAGAGATGGTCTTTTTTCTAACAGAGGTATTACACCTACTATCACCAAGTCAACCTCCTGTAATAGGGATTCTGCAGACAAACCCAGTAACACATACACAACCAGTGAGTGATCACTATTCTGATGACTGTAGAAAGGGAGGGGGAGTGAAGGTGCAAATGGATAGACAGGGACAGCTAAATCACATGAAGCCTGTACCAGCCACTGGACACACTATAAAAGGCACATAGGAGAGAACTGCTGGGAAGTGAGACACCAAGAACACCCCTACAGCCTGAGCTATGATTCTACTAACATGCAGCAGAAATGCTGATCTAAAAGAGGTCAGTAAGACCAGAAAGGAGGGGGGAGGGTGAAAGTGAAAGTAAAGGACAGAGAAAGAAATAAAACTATAAACAGCAAACGGCATAGTGTCCAGGCATGCATACATCAGACAAACCAATCATATAAATAAAGAGACGGACACCGATAGCTTGGGTTTAAACTAGGGAACATGGTATTTATTTAAATGGAATAATTGAATTGAATGATTAACCTAACTGGTATTGACTCAAAGCGAGTCATTATAAAGGCAGTTAGGTGGCACCAGAAGCGGTGGGGTCCAGCAAAGTTCCACCTTTAAAGAGGTCAACCACCTTGACCTTCATATTTTATCTGTTGCAAACGGTATTAGAGTTGAGAGGTGATGTTTCCTATCTCAAGTCTAAATAACAGTGTGATAGTAAAGCTGGTCAGTATCTGTGTGCAGTAAGCAATTCAAAGATATATCCCTGCATGCAAAGAATACAATTAACTTGACTCCCCCTGAAATCAACATGGTTTAGCCCAGGTGTAACTAAGTTCAAGCACTTAACTAGGTCTGGATCCAGCCCATGATCCTTAACCAATCACTGTATCTCATTTAAATCCTTAAGTGTTTAACTTAAATCAAAGTAAACACAAAGCTCACACCTCCAGCCTTTGGCACAACACTTCTTCTAAGTGCGATGCAAGACCGTCTGTACAGATGGTTCTACAACCTCAGACATTCACACTTCTCTCGCGCAAATCCAAGCAAGTTGCCTTCTGCAACAACTTTCTCACACCACCTTCTGTTCTTTCAGTCCAACACTGATAAAGAACAACCTGCTTTCTGCCCAAGATGGTCCCTCTGACCATCACCGCCACCATCAAACAACTCCAACCAACCTTAACCTTAAAGCTTAATCCTCCATGAAAATACTCATCCCAGCCTCTGACAAGCGGACTTACAACCTGACGATACCTATGTGTTCTACTCAATCTTATCTCAGCATGGGGCACTGTTACTCCACCATGCTGCGCCAGGAACTAGACTGACCTGTTAAGACTTTGTCCACACCATTATTCGAATACCGCCCAACCCGTCGTGGGACTATCTCTGACCACCACCATGTAACACCAGGCAACCAAGTGAAATACAGAAGAAAAGTGACAACAGTCACGTACACAGCAGCTTCAGAAAACTCTGCCTCTCTTCAACTCCACCCCCCAGAGACCCCCATGACCAATGGGCATCAAGCAGAGGTGGGTGACATCTCTCATCACACTAAACACAGGGAGTTTAATTTGCTCCAGTTAAATAAATTAACCCTCCACTTTTCTAAACATGAGGAATTCGGCTGATCTCCTATTCACATTCTTCACAATAAATGCCAAAAATATTTATTCACTAGCAATTTATCAAAAAATGCTGATGCAGCCATTTTTATTTAGAAATAGTTTTCTTAGCAGTGTTAGACACACCCCTGGGTGGAGCTATTCACAAGACAACCCCTTTCTTGGTACAGGACACACCCCTTTGTTGCAGTACCTTGATAGTAGTATCACAATCTCCCTGATATTCGTTTGCTTACGCTGCCATAAGCCTGCCTTATATAAAGCTTGTGCAACCGCTGATCTGCTTGAGTGTGGGATACCCTCACATACTGTACCATTACCAAACAGGGAAAAAAAGGGAGTGCAACAGTGGTTACAACCAAATAAGAGATTCACATGAGCGCACACTTTTGTATAACTTGAGACAGTAAGCACTTAGGTTAGTTAAAATTCATATTTTATTGTTACTGGTTTAAAAAAAACAAAAATGTATGAATAGGTGAAAAAGAAATTTCTAGGATAAGCATAGTTAATTATCTATGAGCTTAGGTCCAAAAAGATATAAATAAAAAAAATTGCAAAAAATACACCAAGCAGCATGTATACCAGGGAGACACCACACCTCTAACTAAGATTGAAACAGGAAACCCTAATAGTAGATACACTAGCAGCCTCACTGCCACACTTCTCACTTCCGTGAAGTATTCTAATTTCTTACCCTACCCTGCCTTGTGAGCGTTGCGGAGTGTCCTGGGGAGCTGCAAAAGAAAAAGGAGAAAAGGAGAACAATCCCAGCTGCGAGCCTCCGGTGCACTTCGGGAGATGACCTTCACCCTTCACACTTAAGAAGCCGCAGCTTGAAAGTGTGAATCAGGCCCAAGGTACTTTGAGGGTGGTAACGGGGTTATTGTGTATTTTCCATGCTACAGACACCGGACTATTTCCATCAGTTAGATCGCACCAATCATGAGGCTCATTTGGCCTGATCCAGACCTATGCCCGCGAGCGTAGCGTATGATCGCCCGGGCGTATAAACTTTCACGCCCATGACACTCCCATTGATTGTACCAACTCACGGCGGCTGAACCCTACCCTAACTTTTTCAAGCGTCCGTGCGAATTTTCGTACCGATACGCTGGTCGTACGGGGCTTAGCACGCCCATACTGTACAATTTAAATGGCTATCCCCGCCTCTGTGCAGTAACTCGAGCATCCGGACTATCGTTGTACAAAACGCACGCCCCTTGGGCGAAAAACACGCTCAAAATACGCTTGCTGTACACTCATGTCCTTCGGACGACCAGAAGTTGTCATACTGCACATGCGCAGTGCGTTTTTTTAGCCCAGTTTTACGCTCCCGAACGGCGTACGATCGCTTGCGGGCGTAGGTCTGGATCAGGCCCATTGTCCTTTAATGCTATGTATAGGAGGTGAGTGTGAGAATTGCTTTGCTCTATTATTAAAGTTGATTTTGAAGAATCTAGATTATTCCATTAATAAAGAGAGTTTTAAGACTCTAAAAACTCTAGCAAAAGCTATAATTGGATCTTTTAGGCCTATACCAATAAGCTTATTGTTCTGTATACATTTATCTATTAGAAGTATAGGCCTTGTTTTCAATCTAGGAGTCCGCAGTGAATGAGCTAACAATTGTACAGTAGAACCTCGATTATCCGTGACTCGATTAACCAGCAATTGAATTATCCATGCTGCTCAGCTCAGCAGACATGCCTGTAAAACGGGGGGCGTGTCCTGGATGCCGAGGAGAATGGAAGCACAGTGAAGGAGCTCCTCCGTTTGCACAGCCATCTACCTGCAATTTGGCCATTACAACAACCCTGGACCCACTCCTAGCACTGCCCTGCACTTGTACTAGCATTCACTGTACTGTATTCAATACTGTTTCAATTATCCGTGCTTTTCGATTATCCAGCCGAAGGGTGCCGGATAATCGAGGTTTCACTGTATAGTGATTCTGTTGCTAAAGATTTTTTACTTTTGTTGTGCCACTTTTTAATATTGTTGTTTTTAATTTTTCTATTTTCTATCTCCTATTAAAGAGTTTAGAAGATCTCAACGGAATAAGCGCTCTATAGCTTTCTACAATATGCCCATCTGCCCTGTTGTATGATCAGCTATATATTATGTTAAGTATTTCTAACTATAATATAGATTTGATAAGGAAACAGTAGAATTTGAATGGCTATAATTAAACAGCTTTATACTGATATCACTAGATATAAATGTTTACTCAAGCAAAATGCATGCAGGTGACTATAGTAAATGTAAAATGTTTCCTTGGGCAAGAGCAGGTCTTTGATTCTCAAGCACTCATTTTGCTTTCTAGTCATGAATACATTACTGTAGCCCTGAGCATTACTGCGGGCTATAGATTACAGTATAATGAAAAACTTCTCATCCTCTCTTACCATCCTTTAGATATATGGACAACTTGATCAGAAATACCTTTGTTTATGTGATGCTAGTTATTTAACTACATTGTTTCATTATATTTATAATACTAATAAGTCACAATAATTGTTTTTTTTAATAGCTATGTTAGATTGTCTCTGCCTCTGTAACCCAGGGCTACTAGTCTGTGAATGGAAACACTGTACAGCCATCGCTATCCCTAGGGTATTGCCTCCCTATGTAATAAAGAACTCCAGACAAGCAACAGTTTCACAGTGCAGCAGCCATATATGACTACATAATGAAGTGTGACCATTGAGATGACGCTAATAAATAAGGCAATTTACATAAAAAATGTACATGATTCCCCAAGCAAATTGTATCTGTTTCCCAAAACACTACTGTGGCCTATTAATTTATATATTTTTTTCTGAATAAATCATGAAAGGTCTTAATTGGCCTAATTCCATACTCTTTTGCTCCGACTTTGAACGGTGCAACGGTATGAAAAGTTATGGTAAGGCTAACACTCCAATCTGGATCATGCCCTTTGTGTAGTAAACTGGCAATGGAAATAATCAATACATTGATTATAACAATCAGAGAATACTACACCTTTGTGTGCCATATATTCTCTTTATCCTATGTACTGAGCAGCACAGGTATATTAAATGCAAATGTATTGTTGTGTGTGACACAACTTTAAAATCTGTCAAATACAAACACTTTAGGGGCCAGAATTAATAAGCTGCGGGAAAGGAAAAGTGGAGATGTTGTCCATAGCAAACAATCAGATTCTAGCTGACATTTTCGAGTAGTAGCTAGAATCTGATTGGTTGCTATGGACAGCATCTCCACATTTCCTTTCCTGCATCTTAGTACATCTGGCCCTAGAAGGATATGTTTAAACTATGTTATTTTAGTGTTTTGTAAATGCAGTTTTTACAGAGCAATAGGTTTTTGTGCCTCTCCCAGAGCAAGAGGCATATGCAATATTTGTCATCTCTGTTTGGTGTGTGTGTTTGTGTAGTATGTGTGTATATATATATATATATATATATATATATATATATATATATATAGCCATTGTGGGATAAAAGGGCAAAAAGGGTCAGATGGCATTTTGTAGGTATGCGCCTGAGCCACCCACAAATATAAGGGTGTAGTATGTAATTGCGTTGTATAGAATGCTGTCAGGGTTAACTGATTGTCATTTGTCTATTTGACAAGGTCACAACTGTCGGCATGGTACCACTGCTGTCATAACCTCTTTCACTGTTATAACAAAGCCACAAATATTGCTTTGGCACTTATTAATTGCAAATTGGATTACAAAAACTAAAGGAATAATTTCACGGTGACATTAAAAAGTAATTCAGCATATTCCAAGCATAGTGCTGACTAGTTTAATTCACTTTCTGTTTGGAGAATTTCTGCACAATACAGGATAAAATAAAACATGAGCTTGTAATTATGCACAGAGAGATGGAACAAATAAAATATTGATGTTTGTACTTTATGTGTTAGTGCCCTGTACTCCATAATTAGAACACGTGTCCGATATAAACTTATTGGGGTAGATCCAGAACAACGTCTGCAAGCGATTTTACACCCGTGCAGAAGCGTAATGACCTGTTTTGATCATCAGCACATGCGCGGGTAAAGTACTTACGCGCTAGAAATAATTACGCATGATTCATGGTTACGTGCATGAGAACTTACGCTAACGTAAACGATTGGGCTCAACCCACGTATTCGAAAGCCGTGACAAGGAATGCAAATCGAATTTAAGGGCGTGAACACGTAATTACATGGGATCCACAGTTACCCGGTCGACACGTAAAAGGTATTTACACTAGAAAGATTTAAGGCAGGGATCTCTGCCCGTAATAGAGAGGGGAAGTAGGGTTGCAAGCGTACGGCGTACCTACGTTTCTAAACGTAAGTTTCTTAGGTGTATCCCACTCCGAAGCACCTGTTGTTAATAGATGCATGGCCAATCTGAAAGTCTACTTGCTGGTATGGTAAGTAGTGGTATTTTTTTTGTATTTTTAATACTTTGATATTTTTTAAGTGAAAATTAGCTATATGTACTATATATTATTTGTAAATATAAATATTATGTATTTAGCAAAATCGGAAATGTAGATTGATTAGTCATGTCAATGTTTTTATTTTAATTGTTGTAACAATGGAATAGCAAACTTTATATGATGAAGAACCTCCTTGCCTTTATAAATCTATTTAATTTACAGCATATTGTTCCGTTGGTCCACATTTAGAAGCCTACATTTATGCTTATCCCTAAACTATTAATAGGCCTATGTTTTTCTAAGTGTCAAAGTCTGGTGTATGAATCCTACAAGGACACCCAGCAGAAAGACACATATTTATGAAAATAGAAACATAACACGTTTTCCAAAACTTTGATAAAAAAAATGGCTTTTATTTTTTTAGCACTAATCATGCTAATAAATAATAACTAATCATCTAGAAACAAATCAAAATGTGATGCATCACTGACATAAAGGTTCAAAATAATGAAAATAAAATAAAAAGCCCAATTATTGCATTGTTTGTCGTTTGCTGTTTTTTTCTACCTTTTGTTTGCTCACGGGCCTTGCTTTGCGATCTTGTTTTGGCTGTGACTACTTGTCCCTCAGGTTTTTGGGATGGTGGAGCTGCTCTCTTTGCCGGGACTGGCCTTTGAATGCCAGGCGTAGATGGCATTTCCTCTACATTAGAGGGACCTTGCTGTCCTCTTTTAAATTTCATACACAGGATTGCTTCCTCAGAATATTTTGTAAAAATGGGCCGGATCCAGAACTATGTCCGTCTTCCATAGACGGACGTAGTTCAATAAACAGTAGCTACTGCGCATGCGTAGTAAAAGACCGCATATACGCAATCTACTTATCGAAACGATACGCAGATTACGTACAATAGCTACTACGCATGCGCAGTAGCTACTGTTTATTGAACTACGTCCGTCTATGGAAGACGGACGTAGTTCTGGATCCGGCCCAATATCCTTAAGTCCATGTACCTCGGCAGTAAGGGCACGTATATCGCTGGACAGTGCCTACACATCACTCCGCATTCCTCCAAGTAATTGATTGTTGTCCACCATAATTTCCAGCATCGGTTCCATGTGGGACTTTATGGCATGCATGGCAGTTTGGGGCTGCGGCAGTTGTGAAGGAGCAACCTGCTCTTGCACTTCCTCCTCCTCCTCCATCTCCTCCTCCTCAACATCCTCTGATGGAGTGACGGTGCATGGTGGTTGCTGTTCTTCATCACCATGTAAGGAGACGGTGTCTTCCAGACGCTGCTCCAGTGCTATGATAATGTAATGTTAAAAATGTATTTTAATTGTAACATACAAACATTTTTAGTATTAGAATTAATAACATTATTAATATGCATTACAGGTAAACTGACATAAATTAATGTCATATAAATAAATGGCTAATGTCTTTTGAGATCATTCTTTGCAAACATGTTAAATTAGTCTTTATTCTTAGCGTATCACATGTTTAGAATCTTTATTGTTAAAATTACCTTCGGGGCCCTCTGACTCAGGGTCAGAATGTGGATGCAATAGCCTCTCTGGGTCGGAATGTGGATGCAATAGCCTGGGGGGGGGGCATCCATGGTGTCATGGTCCTCTACAGCCTCAATCTGTGCTGTGCAGACTGCACTGAGTGCAACCTCCTCTATGTCTGTGAAGGACAAGGTCTGCGGCATAGGTCCTGCACCTATCTTGACGGAGTGTAGGTGGTGTGCTGACATTTTTTTTTGTTATTGTATTTTTTATATCCTGTCATCTGAAATGTGAAAAAAATCAAACATTTGCATGTTCATAGGAGTTGGTCATGATTAATCCTCAACAAACCAAATTTTGACTTATTTGTCCAATTTTTCTAGTTATGATATTTCTACACAAATTCATTTTTTAATTATGGCAATACACATTTTGATGATGATCTGTACATTTACCTGTTTCTAATTTGGCTCATTGTCCGAACTTCACATTGCGGATTTTGCTCCTTAGAGAAGGTCATAAAGTGCTCATAAATGTCCTGCCAGACAGCATTTCTTAAATGGCCGGTAACCTCCACACCATCTTTGTAGAGCTTGACCATTACCTGCTCCACCAGATAACGCAACTCCTAGTTGGAAAAGTTTGGTGTTCGCTTTTGCCCCTTTGGACCCATACTTGCAGCAGTAAGTACTTACACACGTGTTTTTATTCACGCGTGATGCCAGTACAGGACTTCCTATTGGTTGTCTAGGATGTGTGATTACCATTAAATATACATCTTACAAAAAACTGGAGCAAGATTATACAAAAATTGCCTGGAACGTGAACCACCTATTATCAGTAAAGAACAGTAAATGACAGATAAACGGGCCAATAGCTGTGAACAATGTGTTATATCAGATCCTTGGAGACATGGCTCTGTAACTTCCAATCGCGTACCTTTTTACTGACGTGCGTCAGTCCACCATTTTATATTTGGTTGTGTGGATCATGGCTGCACGTGCTTACCCCTTCTCCGACCATGAGCTTAGGATCCTTGTCCGTGAAATGGACACATTTGATCCTGCCCCGCAATAATTTGGCCGTTAGGCAAGCCTACCAGCGGGTGCAGGGTAGGATCTTACGGCGGTGCAGGGTGTGGCGGAGGATTGAGCAATTAATGCGGAGGTGGTCGGACCTCCGCAGGTGGCAACCAGATTTGCTGGCACAGATATGGTATGCTATTGCTCGCCAGGAACACCGTAAGTACTTACTAACGTATATGCTAAAGAATTTTTCGATGAACATGTGCTTGTTTTTAGTGTAAAAATCGCAAATCAGATTTGTATATGACATGTATGGCGTACATCTCTTAATTTCCAGCATCTAATATTTGCTGCTCAAAAATGCTAAAGTGCTATGATTTAGCACCTTTTGAAAGTGATGGGTTCATATAGCAATTTTCATGCACTTTTTTAATTAATTCACTGGCTGTTTTTTTTGTTTTTTTTTTGTTTTTTATTTCACATTTCCAAAATTAAAAAAGTAGGTTACATATGAAAAAGAGTAAGAATATAAAAATTTTATCTAAAGCTAGTAACCACATTTTTTAATGTTTGTTTTTATTTTTATTTGTTTAGGGTGAAATCGCCAATGGCGTGCTGAAAATGCACGCCAACAAATAGAAAAGGAGGAGGAGGAGGAAGAAAATATGAATGGCCAGGAGGAGCCAGAGCTGGATGCGGATCCAGAGATGGACCCAGGGGTGGAGGAGGAGCCACATATGGTCCCGTTGCAGGAGGACCAGCAGATGCATGGGGTGGAGGAGGAGCAGGATATAGGGTCGGTGGAGGAGGGCCTTGACATTGAGCCAGTGGAGGAGGAGCCACAACATGTTGTGGTGCAGGATGCTACTGCAGAACCAGCTGCTGCAGAACCTGATCTGGAGGAGGCAGAGGATGAGGAGGAGGAGGAGCCTCTGAGGGGGATTAGGGAGCAAGCGCAGGATGAAGAGGGAGCAGGGGATGTTGGTAAGTTTGAATATGCAAGATTTGCCTGATGCTTTAACATAATGTATTACCGTAGCTTGCTAAATTTTTCGTATAGGTTAGAATGTTTTAATATGCCTTTTTTTGCAAAAACATCCTTGTGAAAAGGTCAGGTATGTTTAAATATTTAGAAGATCCAATGCTATACAACAATGCAAATTTAAAAAGAAAAAAAAACTTTATTACATCATCAATATTGTATGGATATATTTACATTATTCATATTTTTGAGATAGCAATGAAAGTAATAACATGTCATATGTCTGAAACTTAAAACATGTTTTTTTTGCCCCCACAGGAGAACCTGAAGATATCAAGTGTGAGCCCCTATTCCCTCAAATTCTGGGCTTGCTGCACATGCTGCAGCAACTAGGTCAATTGGCCCAGTGTATAGAAATGGAAATCCTGACACGCAGGGGCCGTCACTTTCTATGTTTCTATGAAACAAGAACCTTGAAATCATCAAAATTAATTTTCACTTCCTGAAATTGAGTAGGATTATGGGTAATCCTATGGGTAACACCTTAAATCTCAGAACACTTAACCTTTAATCTGCCACTTACAGTTGAAAGCCAGGCACTAAATCAACACAAAACTGCAGTATAAAAACTTTCAACTATCAGTCTTTATAGACATTGAAAACTAACATACATTAAAATAACATTTATAAACATTCACCTTACAAAAACAGTTGAGTTAAGGCTGTCTAAGCCCATTTTATTCTAAGTACAGTTTTTCCAAGTACTTTGAAAATAACATCATATGAAACTGAAAGCGTTATACAAGCGTTGCACAAGAGGAGAAAAAGATGAAACATTCTACCTAGAAAACATCCACTCAAGGACAACATCAACACATGTCATGTGATTCCCCAAACTCTGCACCATGCAGCAACTCTGTGCATAGATTGGAAACACAACTTGGATCTTTGCAAGAACAATGCTTATTAATGCTTTTAATGTTGTATCTTTTTCACCCACATAATATTAACCATCATTTACACATTTAACTTGCATTTATATTGGCTTATACCATCCCCCCTACAATGCTTACAATACTGCTATTTCTTATTTCATTACACAACATTTCTTATCACATCTTTCAGTACCCCTCATTCATATCCCTGTATCCTTATGGGCCCAGCTCTACTAAGCAATCCCCAAATTAACTTGCATGAACTATTATCTTATCTTAAATGTTTATCTGTAGTTTCCTCTAATGGTACAAATAATAAAACATCTCCTAGATCACATAATCTTTGATTTCTCACTACTTCTTCTGTTAGCTGGTGATATCTCTCCAAATCCTGGTCCCCCTCTCATCTCTTACACAAATCAATCTGGCTAATGTCAAACACATCTCCTGTCTCCCACCACCTTAAAAAAAAAATTGTGCTCTAAAGAATGCACGCTCTGTCTGTAACAAACTTACCTCTATTCATGACCTCTTCCTTTCTTCCTTACCCTTCTTGCACTAACAGAAACCTGGCTCACTGAATCTGACACTGCCTTGCCTGCTGCACTGTGACATGGTGGGCTCCACTTTACTCATGCCTCCAGGCTTGGAGACAGACGGGGAGGTGGTGTTGGAATACTTCTTTCCCAAGATGTCACTTTTTCTGTTCTACCTAATGTCCCTTCTCTTACTTTCACATCCTTTGAAGTGCATGCTGTATGCATCTTTAACCCTTTTCCTCTGTGTGTAGCTGTAATCTATCGCCCCCCCCCAGTGAATCATGCCAACAATTTCTACAACACGTTTCTGCGTTGCTCCCTCATTTTTTATCCTCTGACTTACCAACCATTATCCTCTGTGATTTCAATATTCACATTAATGATCCTCCTTCTCCTATCGCCTCTAAGCTTTTCTCTCTTACCTCATCCCTTGGCCTCTCCCAGTGGATTGATTCTTCTACACATAAGGATGGTAATTGCATTGATCTTGTATTCTCTAAGCTATGCTCCATCACTGATCTCAATAACTCTCCTCACCCTCTCTCAGATCATCACCTTATCACCTACAAACTCTTCCACACCAAGTCTAACTCTATACTCTATAATTCTGCAACACCTACTCACACCCGAAGAAATCTTAATGCCATTAATTTTAACCAACTTTCTCAATCTGTGCAACAACTTCTATCTCCTGACCCTAATTTCCACTCTCCTGATGTAGCAGTTTCTCACCTAAACCAAACACTAGCAGATATCCTTGACCAAGTTGCTCCAGTTGGTGACTCAAATGTCAGCCGTGGCACACCAATAAAAAACGTAACCTTAAAAAACTCTCCCGCAAAGCAGAACGTCGTTGGCGCAAATCTCGTCTGCACGATGACTTTCTGATTTACACAAACACCTATCACCTATCACAGAACTGCCCTGGATATTGCCAAATAATCTTACTTTCAAGCTCTCATTTCTATTCAGGCTTCTAACCCCAAACGCCCCTTTCGTACATTTAATTCCCTACTGAACCCTCCTGTGCATAATCCACCAACCTCCATCAATGCCCAAGATCTTGCAATGTACTTTAAGGACAAGATTGATAACATAAGACAGGCATTATCCTCCAACTCCTCATCTAACATACTGTCCAACACCCTTCCTCCACCCTCTGGCACTATGTCCTCATTCCATCTCACAAATGAAGAGGAAGTATCTGCTCTATTCTTCTCTTCCTATCCTGTGTGCTTATTCCAACCTTAACTACAATCTGCAATCTCTCTCTGAATACTGGTATCTTCCCATCTCCATTCTGTCAATCTCTACACTGGTTGCCTGTTTACTACATAATTAAATATAAAATCATCTTACTAACCTATAAAGCCATAAACAACACTGCACCTGCATACATATCCTCACTTGTCTCAAGATATATCCCAGCTCGTTCTCTCAGATCATCACAAGATCTACAACTTCTGCACTTCATAAATGCTCTGATTCACGGTTACAGGACTGTAACCGGACTGCACTTACTCTCTGGAACCTTCCTTGCCTGTTAAGACTATTCACTACTCTACAAACTTTCAAGTATTCCCTTAAAACTCATCTCTTCAGACAAGCTTATCAAATTCCACAACCTTCCTAAGCATTAAGTACCATATTAACAACCACTTCTGCCTTTTTACACATTATTAACACATACCTGCT
>WWET01002211.1:76388-111362 GCA_011038615.1 Limnodynastes dumerilii
CGAAGGGTGGGGGGTGTGGGGGGGCTGGAGACATGATGGGAATACTGGGGAGACTGAAGACACATGAAGGATACCGGGGGCTTTAGATATGGGGATACTGGGGGGCTGGAGAGACATGACGGGGGATACTGGGGGGATGGAGACAAGATGGGGGATACTTGGGGGCTAAAGAGATTATGGGGATATTGTGGGCTGGAGAGACATTATTGGGTATACTGGGAGCTGGGGAGACAAAAATGATAAAATATATAGTCACTATTGTTTCGCTGTTTTTAAGCTGGGAATTGTATAGCGTAGACTAGGATGCTGTCTGCATTAAATAGCATAGACGAGGACATTGGGGTAGATCCAGAACTCCGCTTGCAATACGTTTACTCGCGTAGCGTATTTACGCGTGTGTACCTTCTATACACTCCCCTTGGCACAACCCTTGAATGTACGTATTTTGTCCGAGATCCGCTTTCCAAACCCTACCTTAACTTTTGCCCACGTAACCGATGTCATCCGCTCACGTACAGATATGCAACACATATTTACGCAGCTAAGCACGCCCATACTGTACACTTTAAATACAAACCCCTGCCTACCTAGCGTATTTCAGACGTATTTCAGACTCACGTAAAATTGTCACGCCCACACATAAGGATTTACGTGACACATACGTGAATGGCCCATACGTTCACATTTACGCTACGTTACGGTGCATATTTTCTATGATGCGCATGCGCAGTACTTACCAAAAAGCGATTTTACGTCTCCGCCATGCGTAAATTCGCTCACAAGCGTTGTTCTGGATCTGGTCCACTGTCTGTATTGTTTAGTGGTCACTATGATTTACTTTCTTTTATTGTTGTTATAAGATTGTTTTTCATGAAGCTTACTATAATCTAGGATGGTTACAGATGTTAAAGTGTTAAACAGAAGGGCACAAATGTAAAATTTGCAGGGGGGCGCCGAACACCGTAGCATCGGCCCTGCTGTTATGTGACGCAGACCAGATGCTGCTGGACAGTGGGAGAGAAAAGTGGGGGCGCCGCGAAGGAAGGGAGACTTCAAAGGTAAGTAAAATAATAGGGTCTGCCACTGGCAATTGGGGGCAAATGAAGGCTGGCAATTGGGAGCAGACATTGGAGGCTGGCACTGGCAATAGGGGGCATAAGGAGGCTGGCACTAGCAGATGGGGGCTGATGGAGGCTGGAAATAGGGAGCAGATGGAGGCTGGCACTGGCAATTGGAGGCAGACATGAAGAAAGGCACTGGCAATAGGGGCAGACATGAAGGCAGGTACTGGCAATAGGGGCAGACATCTAGGCTGGCTATATTAATCGGGGCAGCCATAGAGGCTGGACATTTAAACAGGGGCAGACATATGGATGGCTGAATAAATAAAAGGGGCAGGCACCAGATCCGCTGGTCTGGGTGGTATAAGACACACCCACTTTCCCAGACACGCCCACTTGGTGGTACAAAACACACACCCTCTACCAGGCCGCAAAATTTGTCCCTCTTTCGAATTCTCAAATTCCCCATGGCCCAGCCCACCACTGACACTTGGTGTCTTTGGAAGCTCAGGTAAGTAATCTAAGGCAGACAATTGCAACATTGAGGGAGATTTTAAATCATAGTTTACAGCTCACTGTTGAGGCATTAGCTGAGCTGGGTGGAGCAAAGATAGAGGAAAATGCAGAGGTAGCTGGTTTACAAGGGGTAGCAGATGGAGGAAGAGGCAGGCGAGATCTGAGCTGAGCAATCACAGCAGATTTGCCATATTGAATTTAGCATTGGTAGAGTTTGGTGAGACTGCTTCCGCTAGAAGCCAGGGATAAAGTCTCCCCGACTTAGAGGGGGCCAAAGTTATTCATAGACCTAGGCAGATTGTGTTGGTAGGGGATTCAATTATTAGGAAGCTAGATAGGGCAATCTGTTATTGGGACTGTGCATGCTAAACAGTGAGCTGTCTCCGGGTGCTCAGGATCATCCTGTGTGAACAGATTGTAGAGAGCGGCTGGGAATGAGCAGCAGTCTTGGTGCATGTTGGCACTAATGACAGAATTAGAGGAAGATGGGGTTGCCCTAAAGAATGATTTCAAGGACCTGGGTAGCAAACTTAAAGCAAGGACATCCAAGGTAGTATTTTCATGTGCCATGTGCTAGTCAAGGGAAAAAGCAGAAGTTTAGGAAAGCTAAGGCTAAGGAAGGCTAAGAGATTGTTGCAGGAAGGAAGGTTTTTAATTATTAGAGCAATGGGCTGATTTCTCAGTTAGATGCCATCTTTATTGTCGTGATGGATTGCACATGAATGAGGAAGGGGTTTAGTGCTAGGGAAGAGGATGGAAAGAAGGTTGGAGGAGATTTTGAACATATACTCCTTTCACATCGCTGCCCCGGCAATATCCCGGGTCTGTGAACCTGGGATATTGCTGTGTCAGCAAATAATCCCAGGATCACAGATCCTGTTTCACATTGCAGGGCAGACCCAGGAAATTCCAGGACGTGGGTCTGCCCTGTCAGACCTGGGTAAAGGCACCTGGACCCTTTCACACTCAGCCCTTACCTGGGATTTTGCAGCTTTCCCCGGCAAAAACCTGGGGGTATAAGCTAAGTATTTAAAGGTTAGACATTGAGAGCACTCTAGCAGAATTTAATAATAGTCAGGGGCTGGAGGGGTCCCTGAATGGGGCCTTCTATTCTGTATGTATTTTGTATTTGGGTGTTTCTTGTGTTCTTGCATATAACCTGCTCTGTTGTCTTGACTCATGCTTGTATTTACGTCCTCTGTATTCCATTTACCGCTGTACCCCGCTGTGATTTTGGTTACTTCTGCTTTCTGCTTAGTGCTCCCTCTGATTCCTGTTTGTATCTGTACTCCGTAGTATTTATAGCTTATAGTTTATCTAATCTTGTTCTCTGTACTCTCATTGTTATTTTTATTGTTGCTCTGACTTCACTGTTCAACTGTTTCCTGTATTACCTTGTGTTCTCTAATAAACACTGTTGATCTCTTCACTCTTGTCTGGTTATTAGTGCTTCGCTACACCTGGGACTGCCTTACAGGGATCGTGACCTGCTGGTAGATGTCTGCCACACAAGCCTATCCCCACCATCAAGGGCTTTAGTGAAGATCAGGCCCCAGTTAGACTCCACTCCGTGGGAGCAGTCCCGAATAACAATTTAACATGCTGAAGGTGTCTATAAAGTGCATAGACTGGAATTCAATTTTTGAAAGAAATGGTGGAAACATTCATGTATAAGTTAATTTCTAAGGAAAACAAATGTAAAGAAACAAGTGTGGCTCAACCAATGTAGCTAAATAAAAAGGTAAAGGAAGAATGAAAAGGAAAAAGCTTGCACTTAAATTGTTTAAAACTGAATGGACTGAGGAGTACTTCCATATCTACAAGGGATGTAATAAAACACGCAAAAAGGAAATCAGATTGACATAAATAGAAAATGAAAAACAAGTTTTAAAAGAAAGTAAGGCAAACCTTAAACATGGGTTTTAAGTATAGGACTTCAAGTATTAAATTATAGTAGGGTTTCATTTTCAATTTTATGTATTTTATTCCTACCATTTGTTTCTCTTTAGTAAATACTGAAGAAAAAAAGTGTTTAATTCCTCTGCTTTTTCCTTATCTTCACTGATCAATCCATCTATTTCACTTCATAGGGGTTCTATATACAATACTTTTTAGGGTTTGCCTTTTTGTATGTTTTATTACATTCCTTGTAGATATGGAAAAACTCCTCAGTCCCTTCAATTTGAACAATTTAAATTCACACTTTTTTTTATTTCTTCCTTTACCTTTTTATTTAGCTACAACCTATATAACATATTCCTATTTATTCTAATATAGCTACTACACCTTGGATATAGGGGTTCCCTCTTACTGCCAGTAACCAACTGTTTCTCGCTTCTCCCACTGTGCTATAGGAGATACTGACTAGAACCTCATGGTCACTTAGTATGGATCAAGAGAACTTGGTAGCAGGGGGAGCATTAACACAGAGATTCTGAGTTCAACACAGGACAGCTGGGGAATGAATTAGAGTGTACGTTTTATCTGTCGGTCACAGGATACAGCAGGTCATAGGCTTTAGGCAAAATCTTCAAGCAGTGTGATTTTATTGCCCAAGGACCTTTACACATTAATTGAAAGTACTTGTGATCATCAGAATTTCAAATGAAATACAAATTAAAATACAAAATATTTTCTAAACTTGAATTTAACACAATTGAAACTTAACAACATATACAGCAATCTGTGATTTCCCAGTTTAGTTATTTCCTATATTTCTCAGTACATGGGATGAAAGTCTGATGACCATCACCTGTACATCCAGGCTAACAAGATGTGTTGGACACTCCGAGATAAAAAAAATAAAAAAAATAAATCTTAATTTTCATAAGATTTTCTTAAGGAAAACCAAACCCCATTTTTTCCCACATGGCATACTGCCCTAGAAATGTATACATTCCCAATACAGAAGTCTGTAAATTTGCAATGATATACAGTGCCGTACTGTGCCACTAATTTAACAACATTTATACAATAAGTTTTATTGAAATGATCCAGATTAGACATTATTTATCGACAAATAGTTTTCTTGACAGTGCTTGATATACCCTTTGGTGCTACAGGACACACCCTTTGTTGCAGTGCTTAACAATATCTGCACAGATTTGAACAAGATCAGAATTTGTCTTTCTAAAAACATCAAAGATTTTGTGAATACTAAACTATGTCTTCATATTTGGTATTACAGCCAAGATAGCTGTTGCTTTTAGTATATTTGTAGATTTGCTGTGCTTGAGAGTTTTCATACATTCTACAGAGGGGACTTTTCCAAAATGTAAGTTAGCGGTAAACAGGAAATGAACACTGAGAAAAACCATTTTGTTATGCAAATTTTTATGCTTACAGGAAAAATACAGTACTTTTATTTTGCACATAAAATT
Organism: Limnodynastes dumerilii; assembly: GCA_011038615.1. Lineage (NCBI taxonomy): Eukaryota > Metazoa > Chordata > Amphibia > Anura > Limnodynastidae > Limnodynastes > Limnodynastes dumerilii. The sequence continues at coordinate 81,346 of WWET01002211.1, forward strand.
AAAATACTGCAAAATACCAGACTACCTGTATTAGAAAGTTAGGTCAGGTGTACACAAACATTCTAATGTTTGGGCAAGATTCCAGAAAACACTGATTAAAACTCTGGAAGAATGCTAGGGTCCAATTATCTCATGGATCAGGATTTCTGATTGATAATCGGACAATAACTATGCTTTTTTTACGGTGTCTGGTGTTCTGCCGCACTGTGCTTTCTCTTCCATTGTGTTAAATGACTGTGTTAAATTACATTAACAGGGTACAGTGCTACAGAACACAACACACTGATGGGATGCAGCTCATTGACAGTGCTGTGCAGTCTTTCAGTGTGGGATGATCTGCATACCACTGAATACCCACACAGAAGGAGAGTGGACATTCATAAAACGTACCCTCCGCTCACTGTCCTGCGATGACATTCAAGCTTTCTGCAGTCATCGAAGGCTGTCTTCGTCTGATTGAAATCCCATCAAAGGTCTGCTCATGCGCAGAGGCTCTCTACTGGGACTTAGTAAAGATGAAGCCCTGGCATGAGAAACACTGCGCATGAGCAGGCTCTTTATGTCAGAACCAGCACCTGCGGGAAGACGCATCTCGGTAAGTAAGTCGTTTTTATCCCTATTCTGTTGGGTTTTTTTTTTACATCTGTGTTTCTTTTTTCATTGTTTTTTTTTATTTGATTAAAAAATTTTTTTTTTTTTTTAAACAAATCTATTATTTGCATATATTCCAGCAGTCTCCCCATATATATCCCCTGTTTCTTCCTCCTAATAACAGCTATTAGGGGGAGAAAAAGGGGGTTATATGACTTTATTTTAGCGGAGAGTAAAAGTTCTCTTTGAGGGTTAGTAAATATGATTAAGCGCCGGCCCAAACTAAGAAGAACGGGCCGGCGATGTCATACGGTATTTACATGGATTGCCATGAAAATTGCAGTTTTCCATGGCGATCCATGCTTTGTAAATTACGTTAACTTAATTTTCAGGCACTAATGCCCGTTTTCAAATTGAAAAGGGCATTAATGTATGAAAAATAATTTTGTAAATAGAGCCCATAGTATCCACTCTGTCCTCTCTCCCTCTGCACATGCTGCAGAACCCCTCACACTATCTTTTTATAATTTTTTTTTTTTCAGCCAACAGGATAGCTGCACGGATCTCTTGTCAAGATTGACAGGAGGCCCAGCCAATCAGAGAAAGCCAGCAGACAGCGAAAAGGCTAGCTGCAAAGGTTACTGCTCTGAAACCTCTGCAGTGTGTGTTGCCAATATTGGGACCTTTTCCTATGGGAAAATTGTCACATACTAGGGGCGATAATTGATGTAGTGTGTGGCCAGCTAAACTCTAGAAGAACCTGCTTTTATATTCAATTTATGTTTAAAACCTACCAAATAATAATAATAATAATAATAATGCCTTGTAGGAAGGGTAACAAAGGAACTATAGGCAGAGAGAGAATACTTGTCTTGTCTTTCTCCCCTAACTTTTGCATGGCACAGTGTGACCTCTTCTGCCTCACCTCCCACTGTATTCATCCTTATGATGATAAAGTGAAAACCTGCAGCCAGAAAAATAAACATTACCATCCTGACAACAGGAAAGAGCGATACCTGTCATACTGTGAGAAACAACCTATCCATCACAGGGTTTATTGGACTGAAATAGGAAGGCAGAGGGAGAAAAGGCCTGGAGATATCCATTCACTTTACATCAAGCAAATAAGAAGCAACGATTTCTGGAACTTCTAAGTCTCAGAAGTCATCTTTAAGACTAGTCGTTGAGTAAAAGTTCTATTGTTTTAAATTTTTTAGGTTATAAATAAAGATTAAGCAGTAAACAAATCTTGCAGTATGTTTTGTAAGACAATACTGTTGTTTGCTACATGTTAAAAAACATTTTATTTTAAACAAAAAATCTAAACTGCTTTCATCTCTTTAATCTAAGGCTAAGTAAACTCTTCTACTGTCAAGTGCGGTTTGTGTATTTTTAGGGGAATGGAGAAAACATGTTTTTAAAATGTTTAAAACCAAAACTTTGACTAACATTTGGGCTTAGGCTAAAATGGAAACAAGATAACATGGGTCAGTTTCTTAGCACATGAATCCGAGGGTCTCCCAGTCAGAAATCATGCAAGCAAGGGAAATGTTCTCCCATGCACCCTCAATGAAGACTGGAGCTCAGACTGAAGTGCCATCAATAGTATGAATCCTGTCCTGTAATTTTCAGTCCAGTCCACTTAAGAGTCACCTGGGTCACCCTTGCTCTTTTAGGGGTAGATGCAGAACTAAGCACGCTAGCATATTTACGCTAGCCGGTGACGTAAAAACGCCATTTTGTACGTACTGCCACGTAACTCTGAACGTACGTACCAGCCTCATATCAACAATGTAACTATGAACAAAGGGGCGTGACAGCCATACAACACTGGTAATTACGCTTCAGAGGCGGAGTGAGGCATTTAAATCATACAGTATGGGCGTGCTTAGACACTTACGTACATAAGTAGTTATGCTTTGAAAAGTAAATGTAGGATTTGGCAAGCGTAAAAACGGGCAAAGTACATACGAGCGAGGGAAGTGCCAAGGGGAGTGCATAAAAATGCGCTAGCGTAAATACGCTACGCGATGAAATGTAATAGGAACGTAGATCTGAATCTGGCCCTTAGGGTGTAATTTGCCAAAATTCTGCATTGGTCAGATTGTGAACCAATTAGGAGGCATGGATGTGTGCGCGTTCACATATCGCAAAAACAGACAATATATAATCAAAGCCCATGGACCATAAGGGAATGTTGGAATTCTGGTTCCTGCCTCCTGCATTAATGCAGCGTATATGTTTGATATGAAGAAGTATGTTAGTGAGATAATGACCCAATTGAATTTCTTTTTAAAGCATTAACAATAGACCTACTAACAGACCTGGTGAAACAGATTCCAATCTGTGTCTGCGTGCATCTCTTCCAATAACTAGTTTCATTGAAATGAAGCTATATTCCAATATTTCAGACTAAAAAATAGGCAGTTGGTGTACAGTTTGGATAGAGTTCATTCTGAATTAAATGTTATAATAATCAGTATTTGAAGCAGGAAGTAATGAATATGAAATTATGTTAATTACTCTTCTGTATTAATATATAAAGATAACATTCCAGATCCTTATGTGCCTGCTTTCTGGGATCTTCCTATATTCCATATGTGCAAAGCTGTGAAGTATAAATCATTTGAAAAGAGCAGCATTAATGATTCCTTGAAGTTATATTAGATAACTGAAGAGGATGACATATTAAAATATATACCTTTAAAAATATATCGTTTAGCTGCCTGTATTAGTTATATGGAACTCCCTTATGAATGAATTCTACACGTTACTGAGACCCGCATTAGAAATCTTTCCAATGGTCCAATAGAAGTGTTTTTCTTATGAGGTCCAACTTCATAAGAACCAGATAATAACCTTGTAAGTCCTGCAACTAATGGAGAAGCTTCAAAACATGCCAACAGGGGAGAGTGGCCACTGGGTAGACTTGCAGAATGTAGGACTGCATTGTTTATGAAAATTTTACATGACACATGATAACTTATCAAATACTTGTTTACACAACTGCCCTCATTAGGCAAATTCCCTTGTATGGAAAATGATTGAAATTTTTTTATTGCTGTTACATGTACCATAGCTTTAAAGATCTAGGGACACATGCACAGATGTTTACTAAGCTGTTTATTTCTATTGTTTCATATGGAAGCAGAGATGACAGTATGTTTTGTAATATAACAGATGGACAGAGTTATAATGTTTCAAGAGCTGTGTGTAATCTACGATTCCCACCATAATCAACTCTCTGCCACGGTCCAAAAGTCTGCAGTATCACATTCCATGGGGCCTGTTTCATGGAGAATAACAAATTATTTTATTCTGGCAATAAGGAAAATATTCCACAGGCTGTAACTTACTTATAGGGTATAGCCAGACACACAAGTGCAGATTCCATATGTGTAAGTCTCTGTTCTGCTCTGCTTAGATCTATTTAATGACCAAATCATTAGAAACAACTGTAGTAGAGAGAGATAACTATAGGAAATTGCAAGTGGACGTGTTACATAGTATTGATGTTCCCTCTTCATGTCTAGTGATGAAGACTTCCATGCTTACAGTATTTTCTGTGTGCTAGAGTTGGAGAAGTTAACTTAGGCTCAGGCCAGCACCAGTCAATGAATCCATTATTGCTGTTACATGTACCATAGCTTTAAAGAGCTACAGGAACATGCGCAGATGTTTACTGCGTTGCAAGTGATATGGAGTGGTTAAGTTGTTATTGTTTGGATGCTTACATAATGTGACCCAATAAGTGCAGAACAATCAAGGAGCCAGTCACTGGAAAATGGGATACCTGAATCCTATTTAATTGTTACCAATATTATAAATTTCCATCATGGCCACTGTCTCACTGAAAAAATAATTACTTTATTAGAAGCTGATTAGATTTTATTTAGAACCTTGGGGCTGCATCTAGATCTGCGTCCATCTCCCCACTTACGCATGCAAAGTGCGTAAGCGGGGTATTTGAGTGGGGGGCGCCTCACCCTCCAGATGTTACGTGTGTTTTACACTGTATATTAAAGATGGGATTAGGTATTTATGAGTGAATTAGGGGCCGGATGGACTGCTTATCCGTTCATGTGACCTAAGCGTAAGGCACAACAATTTGCTCAAGAGAGAGGGGAGTGATAGGGGGAGTTCTCTCCTCTCGATCCCTCTCTCATGCGTACTTACAGACCCACACACGTACAGAAAGCATGCAGGGGTCTGGATCCAACCCTTAGAGATTTACTTAGTCTCCTGGAGATCTAGCTAGGAATTACTTTTTATCTTTGGCAATTATTTTTTTTTTATCATTATGATATGTTCCCCATATGACATGTTATAGCCCCTTTCCCTTAATTATACAATTTTTTGCTTCTTATTATATTTCCTTTATACGCCACAACAAGAAATAAAAGGGAAATAAACTCTTTTATCATCCTGATTGGTAGTTTATACAACATATTCAAGGTATAAATAGCACTAAAAATTACATTAGTAACATTTCTGATAAACTTGTCACTGTATTACTTATTTAGGAATGGACTGTCATGCATAACCCTTTTGATTGCTTAAAGTGAAGTGGTATACAGTAGTATTCCATACCTTGGCTTCTTCTACTGATTGTAGTGAAATACTCCAAGATTTACTAAGCTGCTAGGGAAATACTCTAAGATTTACTTAGCTGCAGGTTTGGAAAAGTAGAGATGTTGTCTATAGCAACCAATCAAATTCTAGTTCTCACTTTCTTTTTACATACTAGAGAAGGTCATCTAAAATCTCATTGGTTGCTCTGGGCAACATCTCCACTTTTCCAAACCCGCAGCTTAGTAAATTTGGCCTAAATTTCCATTCGCGTCTACTATTTTTCTGTGTCCATACCACCATGTCTAAATTTCATATTCGACCAATGACCCTCGACATGGAAAGTACTTATATGTGCCAAATGAATTGCAAGAATAGGTGCGATTTAAACATAATTATAGCAACAACCCAGTTCAAATTTGCATATACTTGAATGCTTTATAACACGTATTCAACAATGGGCACCACTTACTAGGAGACATTTTAGCAAAGTGATGGTGGGTACAAAGAAGGCACCTATATTAGACCTGCTGTTTTTAAGAGATCCAGGATGGACATAAATGCTGTGTGAGAAGATAGCCCGGCTCCTGTGTCTGACCTGAACAAGAACCTTACATTACTAATGCATCTTTGAAGTGTGTCCTCTTCTTAAATAATGAAAAGCAGAAATAAAACTGACAGATTTAGTTTGAAGTGCTACAGGGTATTTACAGCATGTCAATAGACATCATTTTAATATCCTTGGTAGCAGATCTATGGCTTCCAGTAGAGTATGTTCAGAATTTGTTGTTATGACTTTAGATGAGATCCAGAGATCTAGTTTTCTTTTCCTTTATTTATTTATTTATTTTTATTGTGTTTTTACAGGTGGTCACATTCATGCTATCCATAGGCATCAGAATAGGGATTCAAGGGGGTAAATTCTCCTAGGAATGTGAAAGGAGCACCATCCATGGGAGAGCAGAGACCCTCTGAAAGTCTCTATGACATTTCAGTCATTTAGATTCATTAGTATTCAGGCAGCCAGCGATACTTAAGCACAATGGGCCTTATCCAGAGCTACGCTGGCCCGCTGTCCGTAAGTACAGCCAGCATAGCTCTGGTGCACTCCCCCTGTTACTCCCATAGTTACACACACAAATACGCCTGCTGAAGGCTACCCTAACTTCAGCCGGCGTAACTGTGTCTACCTACGCTCACACAGGAGCGTAATCTGTCAAACCCAGCCCTCCCTTCCTAATTACCCTCCCTCCCCCCACATAGCTGCCCTCCCCTTTATTAGTAACTACGCTGTAGTTACAGACGCCAGATCCACGGCACCCAGAGTCATGGCGTATACTGGGCAACATCTGCCCGGCGCATGTGCAGAATAGAAGAAATGCAGTTCTTACGCATACGGCTGCCGTAAAAACGACGGCGGCTGTAGGTCTGGATCAGGCCCAATGTTAATATCACCAGCTGGCAGATTTCTGATGAGTCTGTATGACTTAAATTCAAGCATTTCGGTCATAGACACTTGCAGTGTGCAGGCTGGCTCATATGAGCCCTGGGGAGAGGTTGGCTGTACATTTGGTGAAATGCATGGATATTGCAGTCCTATGGTTGTACATTTCTCTGCATCAATTGCTTGGGGATCTGATTATATAAGAAACGAGTATCAGGATTTATTACTTTATGAACAAAATCTGTTCATCTTATTGGAAACTATCAACAATCATTGCATTTGTATACATTGAAAAGTGTATTGGTAAGGTTGGTTAATACTTTGCTTTGTTCATCTTATGTATGATGTTTGGTGTTGCTCTTGATACCAAAATATCTATATCAAGATGATAGGCATAATGGACCTGATTCACAGTTAAGAAATTGCGGCTTTTTATATTTATTTATTATATATATTTTATATTTAAGAAGGGATATACTGTGCATTCGTAGTAACTTAATATATGCAATTTACGTAGGACTTAAGAAAGGGATGGCTCTGAATCACCATTATGAACCTATTTCCTCAAGGTTCGTAATGCCTTAAGAATGAAGGAGAGTGTCGGGAAAACGAACCTAAAGATAAGGTAGCCCTATGGCATTCGTAAGTCAATGAAGAAGCTAAATATCGGGGCGTGTCAGGGAAGTCACCTTGCTACTTTTTGCGTAAAATTAAGAACCTAAATCAAGTGTGAACACGGTATAATATGATTTTAATCAAGACTAAATGAAAAAAAAAAAACATTTTAAATATGTGCCTTTAGATACTTTAGTGAAAACTTAAAATGGGTCCAATATATGAGGATATGCAGCCTAAAGCTAGGTATACATACCTATGCAATCATACTTGAGATGTGATGGCTCTTTCATTGACGACTGCAAGTTCAGATAAGAATGCTGGTTCTGGTCGTTATGAGGACAATACCTAATTCAGAAAACACCACAATGTCAGCTGTATTATTGCTAACATTCTGTCCACACTCTCTCCTCCGCTCTGTCCACACTTTTTGCTCCAGAAGAGTGTCCATCGGGTTAACTGTCCTCACTATAAAAGTCACACTAATATACTACACCACGATTCATGCATACACAGTATACCAATTTAACAGAATTCAGATCATCTCCCCTAGCTATCTGCAGAAAAATTGACCCCATACACACTGCACAGATGTCTGCCTATTCTGCACAGAAAAGCTAAACAGATGGTTGTGCTTACTGTCAAAGTCTAGTCAAATCAAATCATAAAACAATAAATAAATATTAAACTCAGTATAATCAGTGTGTGGTTAAGAACAAAAGATCTCAAAGTGCAGGAAAATATGAACGCGCTTTCACTCACATTTACACACTTATGTGCATGTGCGGACCTTCGCAGGCTTTCTCTCTTTTATGAATCTGCATTTTAATAAACCAGTTTCCAAATATATTTTTAAGTAGGAGTTATGTATGCTTGGTAAGTAATATGGATTCCAAATCATTAAAGTTTTGTTTTATTTGTAGTAGGATTCTATCAGCTAAATTCCACTGATCACTGTTAGAATGGTAGAATGTTGTCATGTTTAGATTTGTAGTGTAACATTTCATATTGTATTAGCAATGTGGTATTTTGTTAAAAGATTGCATATACTGTACGCAAGTTATAGACATATGTAATTGTATGAGCAGGCTTAGTTAGTTTATTTGAGCCTGCTAGTTAGGTTGGGACCCCCTATACATAATGCTGATTGACCAGACGTGAAACAAAAGAACCACTGGGATCCAATAAAGTACAAGGAATTTGAGATGACAATGAGACTGAAGTCAAGAGGACTGAAGACCTTCCTTTGATCTTTCATGTTAAAAAGACAATGCCCAGGCTCTGAAGGAGAGGCTTTTGTATTGAAGCATTGTGCTAGTAGTGGTCTGCGCTGCAGTTTATAGGATTGGTACTTTTGGATATCTTACACACTCAGAAAAAATCTTTTGTGGGTTATAAAAGACTTGGCACAAAGTCAGCTCTCTGGCTTTCCCCCGGAACTGATCTGACTTAATGCACTCGGCTGTGAATGTAACAGATCTGACTAAGTACTATCTGTAAAATAAAACGCAGAGCAGGGGTGACTCAGGCTTTGTACGTAACTGACCTACCTTCAGTGCAGGAGTGACCCAGGCTTTGAACATAACTGACCTGACTGAACACAGAAGTGACCCAGGCTTTGTACGTAACTGACCTGACTGTGCTCAGAAGTGCCCACCGACCTTTAACACAACTTTTCCAACAATCGAGACAGGGGCCCCCGGAAACCTGTTGATCATTATCAAGTAATAACTACCAGCTGAAGCTAAGTATTATTCATGTATTTTGCTTAATTCTTTAATAAATACTATAATTTATAAGAATTGTCTTGCGTGATGTAATTTAACTCTGGATATTTACCGAACCTTAAAAGTTCCACCGGGAACACACTAACATTTATCACAATAAATCATGCTTGTGGGAGCATACACGCGCTTGCAACATCAGACGAAATAGTCATAAATCATATGATCAGCCCGATAAATTCATAGTTCTTTACCCAGCTTTAAACTCTAAAAGCAGGTGGCACATTTTGGTGATTGATCATTTTTGAGAATTAGTGGATCAATGTGTAAAAAGTCAACTTCCAAGTTAAAGCAAGTGCTCTTTAAGGGTAGCTATATATTACATTATAATCATATTCTATGCTAAAACAAAATGTTTTCTTAAAGTCATTGGGCCGGACCCAGACTTGATAAAGTCAGACTATTTCTGTACATGATGTACAAATATAGCCTGAAATTACGTACTGCGCATGCACAGAACATAGAAACTCCGCACAGAGCCGCCCAATGTTGTGTTTCATAAGTTCATTCTCAACACAGGAGGTGGTCCTACTCCCCAAGGGGTAAATCCAGACCTATGGGCTAGTTACGTTGGAAAAGCATAGCGTATTTACGCTGTCTTAATTTCTATGCACTCCCCTAGGCACTCCCCTCGCTCATACGTACTTTTTACGCTGCCCAAACCGTACCTTAACTTTTCATAGCATAAGTACTGACGTATGAAATGGATTTACGTACATGACGGTTTAACCTGGCCCATACTGTCCAATTTAAATTCCTCCCTTCGCCTACAAAGCGTAATTATGGGTGTTGTATTGATGCCAGTGCCCCTTCATTCATAGTTACACTGATGGTACGTACGTTCAGCGTTACGTGTCGTAACATCTGCCGCGTGCATGCGCTGTAAATACAAATTACAGATTTGACGTCATCGGCTAGCGTACTTCGGTCAGGATCTGGCCCCATGCTCCTGGCGTGTCGGAATAGGCATGTCAATTGTACAGTAAGGACTCTAAGCTCTTATGTACAATTCAGTATTCTGCACGTAAAGTTTTATCTTTGGATCCAGCCCATTGTCACTTTGCCATTTTTTTTTTTCAAGCTTTTTTCAAGCCCCAGGCAAGTTAATGACTTCAGTCATTGAATTCTTCCATGGAATTGAATAAGATTAGATGCAATCCCACTTTTACCTTTGAGCCACATCTATCAATTATTTAGACTTAACAATAAGAAGCTTGTGATTTAGCACAACAAGTAATACACATTGACATCTAGAGGAAAAAATGTCCCCACTCTGGCAGCATCTTGTCAATTACTTATTTGATTAATACATGCCTTAGGAGTCATAATTTCCATTGAAGGGAATTGCACTGAAGTGATAAATGTCCGAAGGATGGCTGTGCAGATACTCTTAATTTCAATAGTAGTTTCCAAGTTACTGTTATGACACAAACTATATTTCACTATAAATAGCCATATCTGTTTTTCCTGACTAATGTTATTGCTGTGGTGTTTATATACACTAAACGCCCTGAAACATGTTCTGCCTGCATCGTAATAAGCAAATAAGTGTTGTTTGTAACACCACCTTTTTTATACACTGAGCAGTAGTGGAACCTACACCACTTTAGATCCCAGATATATGGGTACCATATTCTTCTGGTGTGTAGTTACCGGAAACAGAAGCCTCAGGTTTTCTCACTGATGGCTAGGATTTGATTATGGCAGTGGTTCCCAAACTTTCTCAGTTCAAGGCACCCTTAGGGTCTCCATATTTTTTCAGGGCACCCCTAAGACAAATATAGAATAGAAAATAGAAACATTCCACGGCACCCCAGTGAGAGCGCCGCGGCACCCCAGGAAGCTGCGGTGCACAGTTTGGGAACCACTGGATTATGGGGTTTTTACCGGGTAATGGCTCTGAGGTTCCTACACATGTAAGAACCCAAAAAATGTTTTACCAATTTTTGGGACTCATCCACACATGAGATGGGGTTGCTACACACTACTATCTATGGTACTGCTTACATGTGCCAGGACCCACATATATAGTAGTTCCTGGATCTTTAGTATGTAGGCGTGAAGGAAGGCGGGTCACAAAACCTAATGTTATATCGCTGTATATACAACTCTGCAAACAAAGTAATCACACATTGAGCTTGTTTTCTTTGTATTGCAACATTAAATATTGGGGTGGTTTGCATTATATTTATATATTTATCTTATGTGTTATATTGGTGGTCTTCTATGTCATGTCCAGAGTCATTATGGGGCAGGGAATAATTTATAATTACTCTCATTCACAGTTATTGTCATCCCAGTATCCCATTGCCACTATAGGCAGCCGGCCAGACTTGCCAAATGTCACTGCGAGATTTTTGTGTATAAACAATATCATATAAAATGCTTTTGTGCATTAAGTTTTATACACTATTACCACTGAAATAACATCCTGCAAAAGATAATACATGCTAATTGGATACCAGTTTTCTGAGTTAAGCTTTAGGAGGAACTATGGAGATTTATCTATTTATGATTATCCCAATAATGTTCAAACATCTTATAATAACCATTATCCGCACTGTCCACATGCAAGCTGCTCATGGTGATAAACCTAAAGAGAATAAGATGCTATAACCCATTTTACATGCTGTTGTCCCTCTAAGCAACCTCGCACCTTCTGTATTTGTTCTCTGCTTTTACATAATAGATCTTCAGGGAGTTTTAGTTCATTAATCTGAATAAAGAGATCCCATTTGCAGCAACTTGGTATTAAAATTAATCAACTCTCGGTGGCATTGGAAAGAGCACAGCAAAGCAGATTGAATAGGCCAAATGTAGCATAAATGTCCCAAATAAGCACTTGTGAAGAGATAAACACCCATCACGCTGCCTGCAGGCTGCAACGTCTTTTACAGCCTTCAGCAACATGGCCACAACTGGGAATTCTAGGACAGTGTGACTGCTCAGTGCTTGGAAGGTGAGTTCAAATATCCTAATAATTATGAGCACTCAAATTTAAATGATTAAAATTTTAACTTCTAGCATTCACTTTATAAAAATTAATTGATGTCAAGGCTGCAGAATTCCCAGAAGGCTTTGTGACAAAACTGCCTTAGGAGAATCATTGAAAGAGGATTCTAACATCTTCATACATATGTGCGTGGAATAAAAACAAGGCACTTGAAGGACTTGACACAAAGACTCATGCAGAGCTACATGATTGTAAAATGGTTCACAAAATGAGGAAATATATCTAGTGGGCACTTATTGTCTGAATATAGCTCATCGATAAGATGTCATAGAGAGAAATGTATTAAAGTGTGGTTCCCGGTGTTAAAGTACTCTGTTGCCCTCTCTGCAATCCTCTTGCTCACTATTGAAACCAGTATGAGAGGCACTCTGTGTGCCGCTAATATTGTGTGTGTGTGTGTGTGTGTGTGTTTGTGTGTATGTATGTATGTGTGTGTGTGTGTATGTGTGTGTGTGTACTTTATATTAAAGCAATTTTTTTTGTTGTCTCTCCCTGCAAAGAGATCTTTAGAAAACTGCACCTCAAAATAGAGAATAGTGCAAGAGTAATGTGACAGTGTCTAATCATTGCAGACAAAAAAAAGACTGCATCCTTCACTTGCCTTTTATCCTTTAATTATGACCCCAGACTCCAGGGATTATAAAGATCTGGAGCTTTGACCTTTGACGTCCCACTGAAATTGTTGGCAGGAAAGGTTAGTTTGCTCATCAATGTCTACCTACAGTATGTAAAGTGAGGTCTAATGTCAATAAAGTGATTATTGACTTGTACTGTGGCAACATATTATGCAGATCTTTACTGAGGAGCTTTACATATTCAATTGAGTACCTGATGTATTGGTGATTATACTACACAGTCACACACACACGCATACACATATACACATCCATTTTGTCAGCAGCCAATTAACTGTTGGAGAATATAGAATGTCAATAGTAAACAAATATAGACCAAAAAGGTTTACACACTAGATTTCTTAATGGAATTTAACCAATAACTTTTTTTGTGATATAGCACTTCTGTTATTGATGCAATCTTATCCCAAGTAGTAGAAACTCCACAAACTCCATCTCATCCAGACCAGTCATTCATTTCGGCAAGTTTTCGTAAGTGGTCATATTCTGCCATGTTTTTCGTTGCCTTCATTTATGTACAGTATTAAGTAAATGATGAAGTTATATCAGTATTGTCTTGGTGAATTTCTGCAATTCTGTGAGTGGAAGGTGAAAAATTGATGGACATGCTTCTATAACTAATTAATTATTTCAATAAAGTCATGTGCCTATGTAGAGTTTTTCCTTAATGATTCCTTAAAATCCCCTGAAACTTTATCCTTAATTTTGTTACCTTTACACGGTGCCTGTTAAAACACTAGCTTTAAGTGTTGATATCCTAAAGTGAAACCATAATTTAATGCACAGTGCTGTATAATGCACATGACATTAATAAAAAATGTTTGTACATTTGTAAATGAACTATAAATGTAAAGGCACCAATGTGACAAGGACAAGTAGTTTTTTATTAAACCTGTTAGTATATAAGCAGTGTATAACCATGGACATACATTAGGCATACGTCCCAACTGACCAGATTTGAGCAGGACAGTCCCGCTTTCGTGGGACTGTCCCGCCCGCCTCACAACTTGTCCGACTTGTCACAACTTTTCCCAAGAGATCAAACAGATTTGGTTCTACAGGGCTCCCGTAGAACCGCACCACGTGACCACAGATGGGGAGACGCAGCAGCAGGAGGAGGACGCAGCAGCAGATCGCCACAGAGGAAGGGAGAAGACTTCAAAAGTAAGTAACTGAAGAGGCTGGAAATAAGGGGCAGACAATGGAGGCTGGGCATAAGGGCAGACAATGGAGGCTGGACATAAGGGCAGACAATGGAGGCTGTTCATAAGGGGCACACATGGAGACTGGACATAAGGGACAGAGGGGAAGCTGGACATTTAAAGGGGCAGAAAATGGAGACTGGGCATTTAAAGGGGCAGACAATGGAGGCTGGACATAAGGGGCAGACAATGGAGGCTGGACAATCAGGGGCAGACCATGGAGGCTGGACATTTCAAGGGACAGACATGGAGGCTGGACATTTCAAGGGGCAGACAATGGAGGCTGGACATAAGGGGTAGAAAATGGAGGCTGGACATTAATAAGGGCAGACAATGGAAGCTGGAAATAAGGGGCAGACATGGAGCCTAGACATTATAAGCGGCAGATATGAAGGCTGAACATAATAATAAGGGGAAGACATGGAGGCTGGACATTACATGGGGCAGACATGGAGGCTGGACATCACATGGGGCAGACATGGAGGCTGGACATAATAATAAGGGGCAGACATGGAGGCTGGACAAATAATATAGAGACAGATATGGAGCCTGGACATAATAAGGGGCAGACATGGAGGTAGGGCAAATAAAGGGGCAGATATGGAGGCTGGACATATGAATCCTGGACAAATAATAAGGGGCAGATATATGGATGGCAGGCCTAATAATGATGGTTGTCAAATAAAAGGGGCAGGCACTAGACCCGCTGGTCTGGGTGGTGCATGACACACCCACTTTCCCAGACACGCCCACTGGGTGATACAAGACACACACCCTCTACCAGGCCGCAAACTTTTGTCCCTCTTTCGAATTCTCAAATGTTGGGAGGTATGCATTAGGTACAGTTCAGTGCCAAGCATAAATTATTTCAGTATTGTTAACTATGTGCAAGCAGCCTACAGTACCAATATCTATACATAGTACACTGCTGGGAAACTTCCTTTTGGCCCTCACATCTATATAATTACAAATATGATTTGACAGGTAATCCGGGAGCCATTTCTCAATATAGTTCTTGAGAGGTTTTGGAAGCAGTTTTTGTTTGTTTTTATTTTAGTTTGAGACCTAAGGGGACAGTGTTACATATGATTGATGCCATAATATGATAGATGCCATCTGATTTGCTATTGATACTTTCTGGCCTGTTTACAGTAATAAAGACTCTAGCTCTTTGAACAAAAACAGACGACCTGTACTATTGTCCAGACATACAGAGATAGGTATTGGGAATTTGGTTAGCTATACAATACAGAATATTAGGTTCATTATATTTAAAGCAATGGTGTTACAACCATGTCAATAGAGCATTCCTTTTGATGCATATACACATTATAGTACATGGGCCTGATCCAGACCTACGACCGCAAGCGATCGTACGCCGGTCGGGAGCGTAAAAACGGGAGAAAGAATGCACTGCGCATGTGCAGTATGACAACTTCCGGTCGCCCAAAGGACATGAGCGTACAGCGAGCGTATTTTCAGCGTATTTTTCGCCCAAGGGGCGTGCATTTTGTACGACGATAGTCCAGACACTCGAGTTACTACACAGAGGCGGGGATAGCCATTTAAATTGTACAGTATGGGTGTGCTAAGCCCCGTACGACCAGCGTATCGGTACGAAAATTCGCACGTACGCTGGAAAAACTTAGGGTAGGGTTCAGTCGCCGTAAGTAGGTACAATCAATGGGAGTGTCATGGGCGTGAAAGTTTATACGCCCGGGCGATCATACGCTACGCTCGCGGGCGCTTGCGATCGTAGGTCTGGATCAGGCCCCATGTGCAGAAGATGCTCCACTCTGCTCTTTTGGTAGTTGAGTCAAGCAGTGGGGAGTGTGCTTGTAGTAGGGTGTAACAGCATTATTATGTCCTTTCTAAAGTGGGCAGGGCCTTGGTCATGCTTTGTATTTAGATATAATTAACTGACGATCTATCTTAAAACATTCAATAAAAAGGTAATATAGTAACACTGGGCCAGATCCAGAACTAAGCACGACAACCAAATTACGCAAGCTGTTTCCGTAACTCTAACTGTTTGTAGGTTCTGCGCATGCGCACGGCAGATGTTACACATCGTAACTCTGGCCGGTCATAACTATTTCGTAAGTACGTACGAAGGGGCATGTTAACCCTACGCTAGCCGTAAATACGCAATGGAGGTGGAGGGAGGCATTTAAATTGTACAGTATGGGCTGGGTTAGGCAGTTACAATCATCAGGACGCTACGTACGAGCACGGTTACGCTTGGAAGGTTAAGGTAGGGTTTGGTAATAAAACAGAGAAATTACGAGCCACAGAGGGGAGTGCCCGGGAGAGTGCATAGTACTTACGATTGCGTAAATATGCTACACGATCGTACTTAAAGTACACTTAGGTCTGGATCTGGCCCATAGTGACTTAGTTTAGAATCTATCAAATTTGTAATAACGGTCTAGCAATTTCTAACATTAGCTCCATAAGAATCCTTGTGTGTATCCATCTGGACCTGGAGCTTTATTTATATTAATTTAATGCAATCGCCTTTGGACTTCTTCCTTTGTCAGATAAGTATTAAATCATGGTATGGTTGCATTTCCAGTTTTAGGTATTATTTCTAACATAGTTCCTCTCTAGTAAATGCTGAAGAAAAGAAAGTGTTTAATACATCTACTTTTTCCCTATCATCTTTGATCAACCCACCAATCTCACTTTTTAGGGGGTCCTATATTGTCTATATTTTCTGATCCTTTTGCCATTTATATACTTAAATAAAAAAAATTTTGGTTTTGTCTGACTTTTTTTGCAACTTGTTTTTTATTTTCTATTTTGCATGTTTTATTACATGCCTTGTACACATAGATATGGAAAGACTTTTCAGTCCCTTCAGATTTAAACAAATTAAATGTATGCTTTTTCCTTTTAATTTCTCCTATTACCTTTTTATTTAGCCACATTAGTTTAGACTGGATTCTTTTATATTTGTTTTCAATAGGAATGATCTTGTATCTGTATGTTTTCAATAACATTTTAAAGACAGCCTTTTTTTCTTCTGTATTTCTTCCTTCAAAAACTGCATTCCAGTCTATACACTTAGACTCCTTTAACATATTAAAATTAGCTTTTACTACAATTTAAAGTCCTAGTTTATCCCTTGCATTAATTTAAAATAAGATCATATTATGTGGTTTCCAAGGGCTCCCTTACTTGAATATTTGATATAACCTTTACATTTTTTGTTATTACTAGGGGCAGGATAGTCTGGTTTCTAGTCGGTTCCTCTACTATTTGGGACATGTAATGGTCTTTTAGCAAGCTCAGGAACCTGTTGAACCAAACTGTAGAATAAGTCTCATTACTCCAATCAGAATCCGTCCAAATAATTGAAACCCCCATAATTGAAACTTAACCAAACTGTGCAGCCTTTTCAATTTGCTGTATTAGTTGGGTTTCCTTACTCAAACTAATATTTGGCGGTCCCAGCAACTATTTTGAGCTTTAACCTCCTCTGGATATTTTCACTGGTATGGTGTGTGGCTCCAAGGGTGTGATTGAGAAGTGTTCTCTGTGTAATAGCTGAAGGGTGATGGGTTCAGGGGAAGTTTGATGAATGGTGGTGGGTGAAAAGGGCAGACTAGATGGGGCAAGTGGTTCTTATCTGCCTTAAAATTATATGATTGATTCAAATTCTATGTGCTGAAGTGCACCTAACTGAATTATCTAAGAATTTCTGTTGCATGATTGTATATTAATTTATTTCAGTCTGATCGCATTGTACCCAGAAGAGGGCATTTCCTTTGCAGTTGACTAGTGTCTATGTTATATTTAACACAGACTGGATAATGGGTTGTGTCTGTGTGTGCCAGCCACCTTCCCTTTCTTTTACACTCAAATAAACCCAAAAGGACATCCAAGATTTATTGTCTAAAGAATATATTTGGGATTTATGAAAGATTATGGATAATTCTGTTTAATTATTCAAAAATCTGCTTTAAAATCAATGGTGGCCACAGAAAAACCTAGCAAGTCAAGCAGCAAATTAAACAATGTATAAAATGACATAATAAAAAATCAGGGCTCACAACTGTCTCAGCAATCCAATTGTAATCCAATGATAACAGGAACAAACCACTGTGTCTGCCAGCCATAAACAATATATTCAATATGGTCATCTTTCAAGTGGATTGGGAGCCCCCTTGGCACAATCTAAGCACTGTTAAATTGTTACAACTTCTTGCATGTTAGGACAAACACAATCACATTACTCCTTCTGTGTAATGCAACAACACCGGGATGGGAGGGTAGGAAATTCTAGATGAAAAAGACGTTCCCTTAGAGCTGGCCTTTTTATATGGACATCACAGCGAGGTTCACCCTTTACTTCTCTATGGGACTGGTAAAAGTGGAATTTGCGGTGCATAGTCCACCCGTTTTATAGGGGAAAGAAGTACCTGGGGCCGCACTGTAGAAATTACAGACAGGTGGGCTACACCCCCAGAGCACACCAACAACTAGGAAGTTAACCTCCCTTGCCTTTTATTAACTCTCACTCCTCCATGTCAGGCAGATAAAATAAATGGCAAATGGCACAGGCCCCACTCAGGCACCACACAGCCAAACATACCACAACAGAAATGAAGACATGGACACAATAGCTGGGTTTAAATAGGGAACATGGTTTTATTTAAATTAACTAATGAATTGG
This sequence comes from Limnodynastes dumerilii, assembly GCA_011038615.1. NCBI lineage: Eukaryota > Metazoa > Chordata > Amphibia > Anura > Limnodynastidae > Limnodynastes > Limnodynastes dumerilii. The sequence continues at coordinate 99,877 of WWET01002211.1, forward strand.
GCCAAATTGTAAATTGTTTTTTATTCAATGAATGTCTAATGCTAGAACATTTAGCAGTGAAAAGGTGGCCTAATTAGCAGATGGGGGGTTCAGCGCCTAACTTAACACAAACTTATCTGAACCTTAAAACTACAATCTAAAACATTGTTGCTCACAGCAAAGCGGTCTCATCCAACAACAACCCAATCATCAAGCTCATCCCAGAACCTGGAAGGCGGCATACCTACGGACCTAACCTCTAGGGAATTGTGTCCTCACATCACCCTCAAGTACCAATGTCCACCACCTCAAAACGACTCAAGGCCCCAACCAACTCATCAGTAAATACTTTGTTCCCTTTATCTGCCAGTTGCACACCGTTGCCCCTATAAAGATGGTCATGAGTATGTCTAATCTCCGGGTGGGGTATCCTAAATCCACCTAGGCCGGAGAGAAATTTCGCCATAGCGAAATTAAGTTTCTTTCTCTTCCGGTCAATTCTTTTTTACGTCCCTTGCTCCGTGACACTGCAGCCTAGGGATCATATATGACAAGGCAAAATGCAACCCCGGGAATTTAGCAACTAAGCTGGCAATGTCTGCCTTAAATAAACGTTCGAGATCCCATGTGGAACGTTTAGTTAAATCATTAACCCCAAGGTGTATGATAACCAAACCATCAAAGCTCTTAGAATTAAGTACGGGAGAAGCTCCCATTTGAGTCCAATAAAACTAAACCAGGATAGGTCCTAATTATGAAGATTAAGCAGTGTGCACCCAGCGAACGCAGCACTCCCAGCCCAGTAAATGTGGGAACGGCCGACAATCCAAGCCTGTCTGCCACAACGCCCTCAATCTGAAAAATAACCAGCCCGTAGGCAATAACATGAGGTCTTGCTCAAAACCAAACTTGATAAAAAAAAATTAAACCGGAAAAAAACCCATTACCTACTACATTCAAATTAAATTAACCTAAACCTATCTAAATCTACAACACTGTATGTCTCTATATTTATTTCTATTTTTACTCCTATTAACCAGTCCATAAATATTGGGACATCAACACACTTCTCATATTTTGGACTCCACCACAATGGATTTGAAATGAAAAAAACAAAATGTGCCTTTTTGCCTCATGATTCCTATACTGCCTTCCTAGTGACAATGGACATATTTTAACATTGGGGTTAGGGCTGGGAATACCCATCAACCCCTCCCCAACTGATCGATTTTAAATCTATGTAACTTCCACACAATAGAATTCCCTTTGAAGATTACATTGCGTGGGGTGTGGGGCTCCGGTCCAAATGGCTGATTTTCAAATCGGCCATTCCTCCCCAGCCAGATGCGAACTGGCTGGGATTTCGATTGCTAGCGTAGAAATCGATCCACGGAGCTCCGAAAGCTCAGTTCAGCTAAATTGTAAGTAAAAATAGTCCCTTCCCTAATTCTAATCCTAACCCTCACCTCTCACTACCCTAACCCTAACGCTCCATTCCTGGCAGCCTGACCCTATCCCTCCCTCCCCTGCAGCCTGACCTTAATCCTCCCTCCCCTGCAGCCTGACCCTAACCCTAACCCGCACAGATAGGTTACTCACCTGTTCTTGGTTATCGCAGACGGCTCAAGAACAACAGTAATTGCGAAAGAGAATGGGTAAAGTATGCCAAGCGGCATACTCACCCATTCACAAAAAAAAAGCCGTAAAGCGGTAAGTATTCGAAAATGGGACTTTTGAAAAGAAACTTTCGGAAGTCCCATTTTCGGTAAATTACACTCTCGTATAGGAGAGTGTAACCGTGTTGCTTGCAAGCATGCCCGAATTTACTGCTGCCTTGCCAGAAGCGACCAGCTCACTGATTCTAAAGGCTCTTAAGAAGGCCTATGAAAAAGCTATATTGAAAGGCTGGTTTCAAAAGTGGAGGAGGTAACCCATGGCATGGCCGCTAACAGTCTCCCCAGCAAGATGCATCAGCAAGATGATGCACATCCTCCTTTGCTGGCTGCCTAGGAGCCCAGCGCAACATTACCTCCTTGACCATAGTGGTCTTAGTAAAATCTACCCCTCCATTTATTAATGAGGAATGGGCTACACCAGCCAGATAGGAGGAAATTATGGCCTTGGACCTTCCTTCCTTGTACTCATTCCATATCCAATTTAATAAAATGTCTGAATCAGACTTACCCCTCTGTGTATTGCCCTCTCTGTATTGGACCCACTCTGCCCAAGCTTTCCAATAGACCTGCAGAGTCGCCGGAGCCAGGGAGCTATTCGCCAGGAACTGTAGGCTGGCTTCATAATCTGCCAAAGATGTAGAGGACATGACAAACCAGACGTATGAGCCCCGGGCGCCAGCAACATAAACCTCGGCTAGTCAAAACGGGATAACGTGTCCACTATCTTATTGTCTACCTCCAGGACATGCCTGGACCTAAAATGAACATTCATTTGTAAACAACGAAGCACCAAATGGCATAATAGTCTAATGGCGGGGGGAGAAGAAGTTTGCTGCCAGTTGATGGCCTGTTTCATCCCCAAGTTGTTGCACCCAAATAGTATGTTCCTATTCTGCAGCTCCGATGCCCACAGTTCCACTGCAACAACTATGGGGAAAAGTTCCAGCACCAGCAAGTTTGCAGTAAACCCTAAAGTAAATTATTCTGATGGCCATTTTTTCATGCACCATTGACCTTGATAAAATGCTCCAAAACCCACAGATGAGTCAGTGTAGTGTATAAATGGACTTCCTGATTTATTGCCAAAGGTGCTTGCCAAATGCAAACACCACTGAATTCGCTCAGAAATGATGACCATACCACCACGTCATCACGAATCTCCCTAAATAATGTGATGAAGTGGTGCGACAAGGGCACGCCTGCCGTAGCACACTCCAAATAGCGGCAGAACACTCTCCCCACGATAATTTTACCAGCAAAGCTTAGCAACCCAAGGAGAGTCTGCACTTTCTTAAGAATCACCTTCCAACGACCATACAGATCCGCCAGGACTGCTTGCATGTGAGTGACCTTATCCTGAGGCAATCTGTAGAACCCCGCAATGGTATCGATCTCAAAACCTAAATAGGCCAAACAGGTAGTTGGCCCTTTGGTTTTGTCTGCAGCGACTGGAACGCTGAACTGGAAGGACAGAGACCTTGCGGAAAATAGAGCCCGAAAACACTCATCTGATGTAGCCGGACCGATAAACACAAAATCGTCAAGGCACTGGGCCAAAAATTGATGCTTGCTGCAAACCTAAATGCACTAGTGCAGAAAAGTGCCAAACTTCTCGAAAAAGGTGCAAGGAATGGCACACTCCATGGGTAGACAATAATCAACAATCAAGTATCCCTGAGGCATTTTGAAACCCATGAATCTAAAGGACTCCGGGTGTAAGGGCAGGAGCCGAAAAGTGGATTTAATATCCAGCTTTGCCAACAGTGCCCCCTTTCCACATGCATGCACCATCTTCAGCACCTCCTCAAAGGACTGGTACACTACTCTACACTGGGACGGGTCAATGGCATCATTCACCAAGTGGCACTCAGGGTCGTAAATGTTGGATTAATTGAAATTTACCCAAAATCTTCTTGGGAACTAAACCTACCAGTGAAATTTCCAAATCCTCAACAGGAGGGGCAGGGAAGGGCCCTGCAATCCTCCCATGCTTAATTTCCTCAAAAACCTTCTGCTCTATTGCCCCTGGGAACTGTCTGGTTGACTTCAAGTTAGCAGGTTAACTAAATGTAACTTGACCCATAATGGGTAACTTAAAACCAACTTAAAAACCTTGCTGTAATAACTCTGCATCCTCCCTTAAGGGGTAGATGTCGAGCCATATTGCCATAGCTTCAACCTTAATGGGGGACCTGGCCCTGCGCCCTGAAACCCTGTTGTGGTTGACCTCCCCACCGGGACATGCAATCTTTTGCGTGATGCCCCTCCCCGCACCCGAGACAATTATGTTTGAATCTACATGCCGTCCCCCATGTACGACGGGTATTGTTAAAGGCAAAACATCTGCCTCTTTTGTCAAACATGACGGAACATTTTCTCATAACAGGGGGCCTATGAAAGGGCTGGGGTTCCACCACTACTGGCCCTGGTTGTGCTACTTTGGACCATACCTCCAAATCTTTTATCCTAAAGTCCATTGATTTACGACCTTTCTGCTTTTTTCTGAACCCTTCATTGTAATTGCTTCAGGTGGTACGCTTGAAGAATCCCAACATGTCCTGTATGAGGTGTATGTAGCACTAGATTTCCCTGTATTCCTCTTTATGGGACTACAAATAGCAGGCCACAAAAGTGCAAAACCCTGCTAACAAATTAGGGAAGGATTTGTATGCTTCCTCCCCTATTTCTCCTTTTGTTCCGGCTGCCGCCTGGGCTTTTTTTGCAGCATCAGTGATGAAGAACATGCAGACAAACTTCCCCTTCTTTATGCTATCCCTCACAGAGGCCCTAGCATTCCAATATATTGTGGTGTTCTTGCACACCATCAAGGGAATATTGAATGTCACTTTTTCCTTTTCTCATGAACCTGCAAGGGCCCTCTTAGCCTTCCTCTTACTATCTAGCAACTTGAGCAATAGCTTCATTACCTTTTTAGGTTTGATATGGGAATCGGAGAAGCTTACTGAGGAGACACCATCGGATACGGAAGGGGAATTGTCCGAACCAGAGGCCAGTGCTAACTCACCGTTCTCAAACAAATCACCCTAAGCACTGGATCTGCATTGCGAACCTGATGTTTCCGGCATTTAGACATCCGGCTGCACTGCACCAAAGCTATCAGAGGTCTGGAAACTTTGGCACCTGCAATAGGGGAAGGATTAGCGGCCTGCACAGATGCAATATATGAAATAGGGTCACCAGCCTCAGGTAACCCCAATGAGGATACTGGATTGCTAAAACTGTAGGCCCCCCATCCCCTGCTGAAGCTGACAGCAATGGCACCATGGTGTATTGTATAGAATAGGGCCCCATCCCACCTGCCTGTGGCCAGCTTTGTTGGGGGAAACCCCCCCCCTGTAGTGATCGACTCAGCCTGTCTGCCCTGGGCTTTATCAGACCTGTTCCTAATGAGGGCAGGGGTGGCCCTAGGATTTGCGGGGCCTTGAAAAAAACATTAACTTTTTTTTTTTTTGCAAGCCTTACACCACTGCCCACCAAGCTTGCATGTGTGAAGTAAAGGTCCCGCGCGGGGCCGCGGCAGCCAGTAAAGTGCCGCCGGGATGATGAACCCGGCGGCACTGTGCTGGCTGCTATGGCGCTGCGGTGCCTTTTCTTCACATTTGCAGTCCAGTGGTTGATGGCGCGGTGTAGGCGCGGGGCCCCCTAGGGACACCTAACCCGCGGGGCCCTAGGTGGCCACCTATACCGCCTATGCCATGGGCCACCTCTGGCAGAGGGTGAAGATGGGCATGATGATGCAGGGGAAACTGCCCTAGAGGCAGACCCCTGCAGATTGCTAACCCTGGACCCCACAAGCAATTCTGAAATGTGGAAAGTGCCCTTCCCTTTTGAAAGGGTGCTCCCAATCAGGGACAATCCCCCAGAGTGGCTTGTGGTGGGTCCAACCCGCCTAACTGTATCAGAGGCCGGCCCACCCACTGCCCTGTGATGCGGTACTGATGGAATCTCAGGCTCACCTGAGGCCATGTGCTGCCTGGTGGGAGCCTCTGACATGCTGCTGCTGTTGCGGAACACGCCTGCTGACAGGCCATGACGGCTGTCCCACTGGAAGTCTCGCGAGACTTCTTGCACAAACCGTAAGAGACCTGTGGCAATGGTGCCGCAGCTTCATTACGGAACCAGACGAGGGCAGACCTTTGCCTGGCTGGCCTGGACATGTCAGGAGGGGAGATTGCAGGGAAATGAATGACTGCAAGCGCCATCGAAGGGAGGAACAACACTATTACAGTAAGTCAGAGAGAAATAGAAGAAAAAGGAAAAAAAATCAGTAGTGAGAGGAGTAATTGAAAAGTAAAGAAAAGAATAAGGAGAATGTAGGAGAAAAGTATAGCACACAGCAATAGATAAATGCCAGAGAAAGACAATTTATATTCAGTCTTCCTGGAATATTTCTTCTGCAAACTGCAAGCCCACCCCAATGGCCTGACCTTTTATTCACCTGCCTACACTAACCCCTCTACCTGTCAGGTCAGTCTAAGCTCTAAACAAATTAAACCTTAACCCTTGCCTGTCTGGTGTTCCAGTGGAGCCCTGTCTGCCATTTATGGTGTCTGCAGCCCTGTGGGGTCTTTGTCCCATTTTTAAAATGACACGTGTAATGTGAAAATGAAAGTTAAAATGTGTCATTTTTACAATCATAACTATAAAAGATTTTAAAAAAAATCAATAAAACTAAAACACACAGATAAAGTTCTGCTGTGTAGAAAAAAACAAAAACTTAAAAACAAATTGAAAGACCATCTTTTTGTTGCAGCAAAGGTTTGGAAAATGTAAGTATGACATATTGCCAGCAACAGCAGAGATTTACAGATTTAATGAGCTAAACTAGGCTTTAGATGGGAGGAGGAAATTCAGATATTCACACATCAATTCATATCCGCCTATACTTGTATCAGCATATAATTAGGTATTTGTTTCAGCTTTTAATGAATGCAAATCTAAAATCAGTAAGTGGATTATTCTTCTGGATGATTGCACAATATATTCAGGTCATTGAACAAGTCAGTGGTTAATTGTTTTTTTGAGAATAAAGTTTTATATTTATTTCATATGCAAAGAACATGATAACAGGAATAAGAATAAATTGTTTCATGCTATATTGTAAAACAGCATTTAAAGGAGGTTTTACTCTTGTGTTAGTATCAACAGTTATAGACTAGGCATTTTTGTGTTTTCTTCTATATGATCCTGCTTATATAAATCAATTACACTAGTGTCAGGGATAAACGCATTTGTACTTTGCTAACTAACTAAAATGAGCTAATCCAAACCAAAGCACAATGCGGTTCCTCCCTTCAAGTTTGGATTTCATATCAGGGAAAGTTTTACAGGAAATCATTAGATCCATCATGAAATTAACTGACAATTTAACATAATTAAAAAATAAACTAAAAATACAATGTAAAAGTATCTTTTTTACTCTAAAATCTAACCAATTCTATTCATCATTCTTCATTTGCCTCAGTGATGCCAGCTATCCACAACCAAGTTCAATTACTCTTACTCCTCTAGTCAGTCATGGATCAGTCTATAGGACAGTAACATTCCAGTAGGAGTCTTGGCAGTATTAGCTTATAAACTTTATAAAACTCACTCAAAAGGCAAACAAATTTTAACAGAAAAGAAAAAGCACTTGATTTAAGTAGAAAAGCAAATATGAAATATAAATGTTTTTAACAGACACTTTACAATTATAATATAAATTTAATACGAATTTAAACAGAACGGGCTGGATCCAGACTTAAGTAAGTGCTTGAAATTAATTACTCCTGGGCTAAACCATGTTGATTTTAGGAGGGTGTGGGTCCCTGCATAGAAAATCTGAATTTCAAAAATTCAGATTCCTACCAGCCAGTTACGAACTGGCTGGGATTTCCATTGCATATGCCTCGAGAAGGAGCCACTTTGCTCCGAAAAGTGTAAAAAAAAAAAAGTCCTCCACTACTTCCCCTAATTCTTACCCTAACCCTCCCCTCTCACTACCCTAACCCTACTTCCTGGCAGCCTGACCCTAACCCTCCCTAGCTTGCAGCCTGACCCTAACCCTCCCTCCCCTACAGCCTGACCATAACCCCACAAAATACTTTACTCACCGTTCCGGCGAGCAGCGGCGGAGTGATCTGTTGTTTCCGAAAGTGAATGGGTGAGTATGCCGAAAGGCATATTCACCCATACATTAAAAAAAAAATTCTAAAAGTATAAGCTTCGGAAAAAGGGACATTCGAAAGTAACTTTTGAATATCCCTTTTTCAGAAGCCACACTTTCTAACCGGATATTGCAACCGATTTCAGGGGAAGTCAAGTTAATTGTATTCTTTGAATGCAGGGATATATCTTTGAATTGCTTACTGCACACAGATACTGACCAGGTTTACTATCACACTGTTATTTAGACTTGGGATAGGAAACATCACCTCTCAACTCTAATACTGTTTGCAGCAGATGAAATATGACTCCCCTGCAATCAACATGGTTCAGCCCAGGAGTAACTAATTTCAAGCACTAAACTTAAGTCTGGATCCAGCCCAATGTGCTAAACCAGAGAACTTTTTTGTGGGAGGGGTATCAGTTGCCCACTATGGAATCAAGTACCACTCTGCATATCATGTAGACATATACTCTCTACTCATATATATTTATTTAGTTAGTTATATTGTAGTGATTTTAAGGTGCACCCTCTACAAATGCCATTAAGCCCCAAAGATATTTTATTAATTATGCCCACAACCATTTCATATTGTATTTCATATTGTATTTCCTTACAACCCTCTCCTCTCGGCTCTCAACCTTCAACTCTAATTCAAGAGATATAATTTGCCTCCCCTGCAATTTATCAATGTTTTGCCCAAGTGTAACTTTGCTTGTTATTTACCTCTCATTTTCCATGCTCTGGATCTGGTCTAGTATTACCGAATTTACTTCATTTGCTTATACTCTAAGAAGAATGTACAAAGAAAATCATGAAAGTTGTTTATTGAAAGTGCCAGAATAACATCAACTTTGTGATATCCACTATTGTTTTCAGAACATATATAGAGCACGCAGTGGAAAGCAACCTACTGTCTTATAATACATTGCACCTAGTATTCACTGCAGTCATTTGCATACATTGTTGTTACCCAATTCCTTCATATGGGAATTGGGAAACAGTACACACAACACATTTTCAATAATATATAAGGCATGTGCATTGCTTTTGTTGCAGTCATTTTGTTTTGTTTTTGTTAGAAAATGTCACTGCATCTCCTGCACTAAATCATCTAGCAAATAATACATTTTGCTTTAAACTGTTCTAAAACTTCTAATATTTCATTTAAATAAGTAAAATAAGAAATATGGTGTAAACTTAATGACAGGTACAATGTTTACTGAGTTATAGATGTGCAACATACAGCTCCTATGCTTAGAATGTTTCTTGCTTGCTAGGTGAATAAATTATGCATTTGACTAAGATGACAAAGATTTACAATTAATGCACACACTGCCTGAAGAAATACATTTCACTTCTTTGTTAGCTTCCTTGGAGAACTTGTTTAAATACACATGCTGCATAATAGATCAAACGCTGCTTTTATATTGCATTGCGCTGTTCCTTGTGGTACCGATTTTATATTACAGTCAAGCAATTTTGTTTTGCAACTATCCAAATATTTTCCAAGCATTATCTTTTGATTAAACTACATTTTTGGCATTTCAGGAAATGTATTTGTGGCTTGTCATATTTTCATTATTTTATACAGTGGTTCCTTGGTAATGTGGTGTAAGAAACAACTACATTTTATGAACTAAACTTTGAAAGTTATCTTAGATCTGTTATAGTTGCATGTTTTACAAATCTTAAAATGTGATCAATATCGAAATATGATCATTAAACATTTTGCTGTCTTTTTTCACAAGTTTTATTGAGTGCATAAAGCTGAAAGTCTTATTGAAAATTTCAATTAACACTTCAGCAGCTACTCTATAAGTGAAAAACACATTAAAATGTGTCAGCTAGGGCTAATGATCCCCAAGAACAGTGATGGACAAGAAACATACCAAGGCCACATGAGTGTAAATTGGAGGGATATTAGTTGTGAAAAAAAAAAATCTACTGGTATTACTGTTCTTACTCTTAGATATATACAATAGCTTTTGAATCACCTCACCCCTTCTGAAGGATGCATAACACCAATCTACAGAGGTGGACTTGGGTTCAGAAACTCCTCAGGTCACCCATCATAAGAATCTCTTGAGGGAGGAAGCTGACTTTTGGCAGTAAAACATTTGTAGTCAATACACAATACAAACTTAACCTAGTATCATAAGACAAACCTTTCTCTCCTGTCGTCTATAAACATGACTTTTCCTAATGCTGAGTTAACCTTCTTCCTTAACACTGGAAAACTTGACTACTCTTGCCTAAAACCATTGAGATATGACATCAATCAATTTTATAAGGATGGATAATCAACAGGATCTGCATTAATGAATAAAAATAAACGAATTATCTTATCCCAACCCAAGTTGTTACTGCCTAAATGGGCAAACAACTAAATATTCTAGTATTTTACTCTCTAAGGGCTGGATTCAGACCTAAGAAGGAGCTTTAAATTAAGAGAGGAAAGTTACTCCTGGGCTAAACCAGGAGTGAGTCTAAATAACAGTGTAAAAGTAAAGCTGATCACTATCTGTTTGCAGTAAGCAATTCAAAGATATATCCCTGCATGCAAAGTATACAATTAACTTGACTGACCCTGAAATCAGCATGTATTAGCCCAGGAAAAAATGTCCGCTATTAATTTCAAGCTCTTTCTTAAGTCTGGATCCAGCCCTAAAAGTACTAATAAACGATGTACCATTTTACAAATGCAAGGATTACATTCAACACCAGTTAATGCAAACAATGAAAGCTTTTTACTGATATATATTACCCCATCAAATAATATACAAAATATAATCACTAGGGGGTGCTACCTTCTTCGGCAAAGACAACAGTATTAGCAAAAAGAGAAAAGAGAACCATAATACGTTAGGTGCACATGTATCCAAAATATCAAATTTATTTATTATTACTTTATACAGAAAAATTCATTAAAAGTAGCTACATATTCTCAACAAACAGTTGAATTTAAAAGCTTTCCAGGTGTCACAGATCCCAAAATCCGCCAGCCACCTGGTATACATATAACCTCCTTTCAAGCAACACTAAGAAGTATCAAAAACAATCTTAATATTATCATAAAAAATACATTGTTGCCACGATTGCTATAAGCTGTTGCTATATAGAAAGGCAGTTTTCCCATTCAATAGAAAATAGTTGGCAGTCACAGACTCTCCCTAATCTACAATTAAAAAGAAAATGGAAAAACAAAAACAAAAGCCACCTCATGGTGGATCTTCAATCAAGTGTGCAGCTGTCTTGTCCATCGTGACCGCATTGGACTTCAAGATCGCCTGTCCATCCTGATGTTTCTCAGGACGGACAGGTTGAGCTGGGCACACACCTGACAGCGCAGGAACCACCTAACGCGCGTTTCGCTGCAAAGTTTTCTCAAAGGTACGGTCAGCTGGTCAGGAACACGTCTATTTCTACAGCATCCAACCAATCAGAGCAGGCTGTAATCGGAAACACATGTGTTTATGCCAAATTGATAAAAATGACACCTATGTCCTAACTTGTCAGAATATCAGAGCAAATACCAAAAAAAAAGAAAAGAAGGAGGAGAGAATTATGTTAAATATCTGTATTTAGGACATCACACTATATAGAAAAAAATCATTCAACATGGTTAAATGGGCAAATAGCTATAAAGAAAAGGTCTCTCATAT
>WWET01002211.1:150580-170319 GCA_011038615.1 Limnodynastes dumerilii
AGATAGATAGATAGATAGATAGATAGATAGATAGATAGATAGATAGATAGACCCGCTGCTACAGAGCTAGATAGATAGATAGATTTTTTTTTTTTTTATCTTTTATTATTTACTTTTTACCTTTTTTACTAAAGCTCAGTAGATTCATTAACACTTCCTCTACCCTCAGGACAGTCAGACACTGCATTAGCCCTTTTGTAAATCATCATACTGTACATTGTCATACACAGCATTAACCTTGGCTAAACTTGACCCCACTGAGTAACAGGTGTCTTACCGCCTAGGCAGCCTCTTTACCCGTGCTGCCCTTTTTCTACCTCCAGGCCTTGTCCCTTCGGGTGTGCGGCATGTGCTGGTGGCATCACCTATTCAACTGTCTGTTAGACGGAAGGGCAAGGCTTCGGGTGTCTCATGCTTTCAGTTCTGTGTCACTGTGGCAAAGTTTGAGGAGCAGGAGGCTGCAGATGTAGGGAGGCACCACAATGGTGAGTCTGATGGTGGCTCTTCCCCCTTTGACCCGAGAACCCACTGGCACTCAGAACACTTGACCCACTTATCTCATATTAGTTAAGCCACTAGTTCCCTCTGCTACAGACAGAAGTAATAGCCTAGAAAGAGAGCACTGGTATGCCAATATTAACCCCTGAAAGGAAATTGTCATTTGAACAGTTTTTGTGTATAATTCCATAAATAACTCTTGTGACATCAAATATAAATCATTGAGTTTTTCTCCTTCATAAACCTTATGTGAGGGTTTTTGCTACTTTGTATAGCTGTAAATGTCGATCAGTTACTTACAATTTAGTGTTAAGCTGATAAAATCAAAGTGTTTGATCCAGACTGAAATAAATAAAAAAAATGCATATACTTCCATTACAGATCAGAATACTACATATCCAGAGTTCTGTAATTGAAAGCTTTCTGTTGGAGGGGCACGACATGGCAGAAAGTGTACATAGTGGGGAGTTATGTTAATTGTCCAGTAAAGGCTTGGATAAGCCCTTACATGCAATCCAGAAATTTGAAGATAGGGTTCTAGTGTTGGAAGTCCCTTGCAACATATACATGGAAGATAAGATCCCACAGCCATCCAGTGGGCCGTATTCAGGGATCCATTTTTTCGAGAATTTCCGATGAACTGCGCATGCATAGTAACTAAATTTAAGCAATCTACGTTTTTACACACGGAAGTCCATTAGGCACGGACTTGTGAATGGCACGTGGGAAGATCCGTACAGAGGGGCGTGTTTATAATCCGTCCGGAGATAGATCCGTGTAAGTGGGTGGGGGGAGGCATAGTTAGATACGCACGTCCGGAGGAATTATACGCTGGGAAATGCACACTTAAAGATGAGTGGTCGAGGCACTCGTAAGTTACCGTCAAGTGTTGCCTTGCAATGGATGTGCGTATATTTGCGTATTTTAAAGAATTAGATCTCTGAATACAACCCTACGTATTACCTTTTGGGTAACCTCACATAATAGTCAAGCACAATAAAGCTACTTTTGCAAGTACAGAATTAATTCACTGTTCTGTATAATATAAATGTTGGTTATAAGAAAAATGTTGCCCAATTGGGCTGCCAGGGCATGATCGCACTTCGAAAACCAAAAGTGTCACCCTGCCCTGACTTCAGAATTGGCTGAAACCTGTAGTCTTATAAGTACAACATAAAGAGGTAGTTGTTAAATCCTGCATATTAATAAACACTACAATACTCCCCTATATAACCCTATATACATAGAAATATTACAGTCTGCATGTTTTTAATTTAAGGCCTAGCAAAATAAAGAAAAAACTGTGTTCAAATGCTGCTAATTGCCTGCATGACAAGGCTTACCTGCTGCTACATGACATATGCTGACTTCCAGGGTTACCTTAGGTCATAAGCAGAGCCACTGAGACAAAATGGTTTTATATTCTTCATATTTTTCATATTTCACATTTTTCATATAACCAGCCAAATGCTATTGAAACATGCTGTCTATAAAATAGGGTCAACTCCATGCCAAATTTTACATTCAAACAGTTCTGTTTCTTAATCTACACACCAATCATTGCTGTGTGGTAGAAATACTTTCAAACTGTCAATGAGCGTAGTGCTTTGATTGCAAAATTCTGCACGACTGAGTCAAAGTTTTTATAGATGAAGATGTGTCTTGGTGACAACTCACATATACATCGGTCTTCAAAGCTTGTAAGGGTCCTGCAGAAGCTGTTCAAATGGAGAGCACACTATAGGAAGTGGTAGCTCTCTAGGCAAATCCTGTACTCCCAGCAGAGCCCATATTTCTCTTGTAGTGTTTGAAAAGAAAGCATTCCACCCGAGTCCACCAGCAGGCCCGTCCTATATATCCCTGCACCAAGCCTGCTTATTTAGTTAGCGGAGGAATTATTGTTGTGCACTATGGGGCAGATCCAGATCTATGTTTCCATTACGTTTCAAGACGCTAGTCTATTTACTATGCACTCGCCTAGGCACTCCCCTCGCTCGTACGTACTTTGGCCTGCGTTTTTACACAGCGTAACTACTGACGTACGTACATGCTCCACGTACGTACCTGCCTAAGCGCTCCCATACTGTATGATTTAAATGCCTCACCTCCGAAGCGTAATTACGGGTGTCGTATGCTTGGCACACCCCTTTGTTCGTAATTACGCTGTTGATACGTGGCTGGTGCGTATAGTTCAGAGTGTGGTGTAACATGCGCAGTACATACAAAAAAGCGTTTTTACGTCAGCAGCTAGCGTAAATACGCTAGCGTGCTTAGTTCTGGATCTACCCCTATGAGAATAAAGGGTTAGAGGAAATTTTGAGTGTTTCTGCAATTGCCTCCAGCAAAAACTGGCTGGGGCCTATTGTGCGATGCAGTGATCGGGAAGGAGGGCCAAGGGGCAGTCCTATGGTGGAGTGACACATCATGGTAGAGGCATATCATGGTAGAGGTTCCCTATCGTAACTTATTGCTTTTTTTTATCATATGCTCCAATATATTGCCCAGTTCACGATAGCAAATTTGTAATAAGTGCTTACACATGGGAGCTTATTTTGCCAGATAGAAACTGGAGAAATAGTAGAGGGGTTAATGCAATGTTAGGGTTTGCAAAATGAATAAGAATTTATAATGGCTTGTCATTGTGGTTATAATGATCCTATCAAGCCTTGATGACCAGTGGGGTAACCAATCCTTCAGGCCATTCTTTGCCCTGCACCTGAGAGCAGGTAGTTGGCACTGAATAAGTTGGAAGGGGTTACATCCAGGTATTGCAGTTGTGGGGGCCATTTAACGGGAGAAGGCTCCATTCAGGGAGTCTGAGGTGGTAGTGGGCAAGCTTATACATAGTGTAAAAGATTTCTTCAGTTAATCCAGTGGTTCCCAAACTGTGCGCCGCGGCTCCCTGGGGTGCCGCAACGCTCTTACCGGGGTGCCGTAGAATGTTTCCATTTTCTATTCTATTTTTGTCTTAGGGGTGCCTTAAAAAATATGGAGACCCTAAGGGTGCCTCGAACTGAGAAAGTTTGGGAACCACTGAGTTAATCTGAAAACTAAAGAGTGGGCCATATTTTGTAATTTAGTAATTCAACAAGCCTGGTAGTGGTAGAGAGACAGTGGATTACAAAACAGAGCATCTCGTCGGTGAAGGGCACTGATTATTTTTACGTGGAGTTGCGTGCGTATTTTTAGGTATGTTTTAACTGCGCATGCGTAGTAACTTTATATATGTAAGTTACGTTGAATATAAGCATGTAAATGATTTAGGCACAGACTTGTGAATCGCACTTGGGGACATACGTACAGATGGGTGGCGTAGAAATACGTACGTGAAAAATTTACATGAAAGTGGTTGGGGGAAGGCATTTAAATGAACGCTTGAGGGCGCAGCTATACTGAATCGCACGGACAGAAGACATATACGCACGTAAGTACACACTTAAAGATCACTGTGGATCTATGGAGGTGTAACGACAGAAAATTTGCGCACGCTGCATGTGTAAATTTGGCTGTGAGAACGCACTGCACATGCACGTAGCAGATGTCACGCATCGTAACTCGGATTGTACGTTACATAACTCCGTACGATAGGGTGCCACATCCCTAAGCAAGCCAATTATATGCATTGTGGGTGGAGGGAGGCATTTTAACAGTATAGGCCTATGACCAGAGATATGCAAGGAAAAGTTAAGGCAGAGTAAGTCAGCTAAGTCACGTGCATGCGAGGGGACTGTCAGGGGAGTGCATTAGACTTAGTAGTTTGTGACTCGTGTATGCTAAGTCTGGATCAGGCCCATTATACGGATGTTGGCTGGCCTTTACAAGAAGTACGTGTATACTGTCATAACATGCTAACTGCACATATGAGGCATGCAAATATTAGAAAACTCCATCCATGGCAAATGTAAAAGTGCTCTTTAAATAATAAACAGTAAAAAAAGGGTTCACCGTAGTATCTAAAGCGCTAATACAGACAATGTTTATATGGGTCACAGACCTTTGACTTCTATCACTAGAAAGAGTATGTTCAGTCTTTTCTCAAAGTCCAAAAATTTTTCTCTTGACCGATATCTTCAAATCCAGTCCCTCGCGATATGCTTCATTCATCAGAAATACATGTGGGGAGAGAAGGGGGGAACAAATATAGTGAAGTATGTCAGTCCACCTCCTATCCTTCTCTAGTCTATGATCCCACTCACAAAGGTAATTCTTTTTATTAGGGAAAAAATAGTAGTCTATCCTCCGCTGGGGATCCGACACCACCCTCAATTGTAGGGATGTGTCTTTTATCAGACACAGCCGGTAGGTATCCTACTTACGAGATGGTTGTTCTTTGCATGCATTGAGAGTTATCGGGTTGCTCCAGGGACTTCCAGCTCCTCTCCTCTCCCTTTCTTTTTAACCCCTCCTCACCGGTCAGCAGAGCCTCAGGGAAAAGAAGGAGAAAAAACGGCAAGGATGCCCTAGTGCAGACTGTCTTTCCCAACTTCTCAGCTTATATAAGCACCTTGCTCACCTTCTTCCTCTCTTGAAAAATAGCAAGGATTATTTCTTTTTCCACTGCAAAAAGAGGAGATTAGATCTCCTTTTTCGCCTCTCCTCACCGGTCAGCAGTACCTCAAGGAGAAACAATAAGAGAGACAGGCACGGGTGCCCTAGTGCAGATCGTCTTCACTGACTTCCCACCCTATATAGGTACCTCGCTCACCTTCTCCCTTCCCTCTCGGAATTCAAAAAAATATATGTATACTTTTTACAATCCCCAAGCTGATGTGTGTCCTACTCACAAGATAGTTTCTTTATCCACAGCAACAAGTCCTCATATGTCGCTCCTGGTGTTCTTCCACTCGACCTCTCCTCTCCTCCGCGGCCGCCTGGGCTCCAAGTATGGGATGTAGGGGAAGGAAAAGATATAGCTACCCCAGTATAGTCTGTCCACATACGGTAAGTATCTCTTAGTTTCACGTATCTTGCCTCCTCCTTCCCTCCTCCTTCTCTCGGTAGATCACAATAAAGAATGTTCAAAACCACTATGTATCTTCTTTATTACTTAAAAAACATGATCCATGTTGAAGACTTCACAATATTAGTAAAAACCACAATGATATTCATCCAACTCAGAAAACAAAGCTACTAGACATGATGGGGGTACCTTGAAAAAGACACACACGTACCTTGAAAAAGACACACTCGTGTTGAAACGCGTTGGTTGTGGGTAGCGGTGTTTTTAGTCCTCTCAGCAAGCGGACGGAGAAGGGGTAAGCATACAGTTGGGATCTCTCTGAGCAATATCGGGCCCGTTATGTGCAGAGAGAACATATGCTTGCAATATACCCCCATCATGTCTAGTAGCTTTGTTTTCTGAGTTGGATGAATATCATTGTGGTTTTTACTAATATTGTGAAGTCTTCAACATGGATCATGTTTTTTAAGTAATAAAGAAGATACATAGTGGTTTTGAACATTCTTTATTGTGATCTACCGAGAGAAGGAGGAGGGAAGGAGGAGGCAAGATACGTGAAACTAAGAGATACTTACCGTATGTGGATAGACTATACTGGGGTAGCTATATCTTTTCCTTCCCCTACATCCCATACTTGGAGCCCAGGCGGCCGCGGAGGAGAGGAGAGGTCGAGTGGAAGAACACCAGGAGCGACATATGAGGACTTGTTGCTGTGGATAAAGAAACTATCTTGTGAGTAGGACACACATCAGCTTGGGGATTGTAAAAAGTATACATATATTTTTTTGAATTCCTACAAGAGAGGGAGAAGGTGAGCGAGGTACCTATATAGGGTGGGAAGTCAGTGAAGACGATCTGCACTAGGGCACCCGTGCCTGTCTCTCTTATTGTTTCTCCTTGAGGTACTGCTGACCGGTGAGGAGAGGCGAAAAGGAAAAGGAGATCTCCTCTTTTTGCAGTGGAAAAAGAAATAATCCTTGCTATTTTTCAAGAGAGGAAGAAGGTGAGCAAGGTGCTTATATAAGCTGAGAAGTTGGGAAAGACAGTCTGCACTAGGGCATCCTTGCCGTTTTTTCTCCTTCTTTTCCCTGAGGCTCTGCTGACCGGTGAGGAGGGGTTAAAAAGAAAGGGAGAGGAGAGGAGCTGGAAGTCCCTGGAGCAACCCGATAACTCTCAATGCATGCAAAGAACAACCATCTCGTAAGTAGGATACCTACCGGCTGTGTCTGATAAAAGACACATCCCTACAATTGAGGGTGGTGTCGGATCCCCAGCGGAGGATAGACTACTATTTTTTCCCTAATAAAAAGAATTACCTTTGTGAGTGGGATCATAGACTAGAGAAGGATAGGAGGTGGACTGACATACTTCACTATATTTGTTCCCCCCTTCTCTCCCCACATGTATTTCTGATGAATGAAGCATATCGCGAGGGACTGGATTTGAAGATATCGGTCAAGAGAAAAATTTTTGGACTTTGAGAAAAGACTGAACATACTCTTTCTAGTGATAGAAGTCAAAGGTCTGTGACCCATATAAACATTGTCTGTATTAGCGCTTTAGATACTACGGTGAACCCTTTCTTTACCGTTTGATATACTATCCTCTATGTTCTTTCTGTTTGGGTAATAGAGAGAATAGGAGGTTGGTTGAGGGGGGTGGAGAGATAACACCCCCACACCGTAGACCGTTGCAGCTATTTAAGAGAGCGCAGGAGGTGTTATTATTTTCCCTTTGCTTATGCTCTTTAAATAAGTATATGCATTTCAAGACCGCTCTCCTAAAAATATTCCTTTGTAAACTGAGTCGTTTACAGGGATTAGAAAAATAACATTTTTGTCAGTCATTAATTATTGGACTAAAGTGAGATCACAGTTCCTGTAAAGATTGTGTAATTCTCAGTTCTGTAACATGTAATTACATCACCTTTAGCCTCATTTATTTCACTAACAGTTTCAAGTTGCAGTGCATAATACAGATTCAGATGTTATTTAGAAGTGGCATTTCAGATCCATATTTGTAAAGCTTTAATGTAAGAAGCTTTATTGGGGTAATGGCAGCAATACAATTTACATCATTGTAAGAACATGGTGTTAATTACCATGGCACCTCACCAAAAGCGAAAGCTGCAAGTGACCAGTAATGTAAAGACAAATTGCTAAGCAACACAAATGACAATGGAACAACTTTTATACATAGATCTAATTTATTCTGCCCAGATCTTACTTCTACAGCTGACCTCCTGTTTCAGGCACAACATTCTCTTGTTCCTCAAATGGTCAGTCAAGAGAACCTCAGCGCCATAGCACACATTTGGCTGCAGATGATAGCAGCCGGCTCAGTAGGTAATGAAGCATCAATCCACAAATTTGTTGCCAAGCTGCTCAGCTAAAGTATTTACTGCACTTTTGTTTTCTAAGACACCAGGTGTAAGGGGCTGTTCGTATAGGGCACAAGCTGCTTATGTTCAGCTGTAACCTTGTGGCAATGGATACAACTTGGCAGATAAGCGAACTTAGCAACTAGCAGCAATAAATTAAAGAGTAATCTTTGCAAAAAAGTGAATTATCACAGTGTCGGGACTCATTTTTACTAGGTTTATAGTCAAATCATATATATAATATAACAGTAAACAAATCTCATGGAACTATGGTAAGACAAGCAATGTGAAAAATAAAGTCCACAGGATGTGTAGTGTAATGTGAAGGCAGATATTAAAGGACATGGCAACAATTAAATGACATTAGCACAGCTAGCAACTGCTTATTACTTTAATGTCATTGGAAAGGCTAACAATTAAATGCTATATATAATAATATAGGGCCTGATCCAGAATTAAGAGTTTCCACTGACTTATGTAAGTTGCATACGTAAGTCAACTGTGAACTGGTTCTGTGCATATGAATTACCTATATCTGCTCAATGGAACACAGCCACCCGATGTTGCGTTCCATACGGAATTCAGGCTCCGCATGTGGGAGCTGGCCCACTCACCATCCATATGAAATAATGTTGGGTGAGCATGGGCATCTAAATTGTGTATTAAGGGCTTTGATAATCCTTTACATACAATTCAGTATTCTACATGCACAGAGATGTGTGCAAAATGTTAAGGTAGGGTCCGAGTCACAGAAATGCAATCCACACACACTATTGCAAGAGAAGTGCAGGAGGGGTGCCCTGCACTCCTGCGTGAGGGGTTATGGATGGCAAAATCTGTATGTTAGCCTCCACTGCGTATGTTAGCCTCCACTGCAGAGGCTAACATACAAAGTTAGCACTTAATTCAGGATCAGGTGCATATTTGTTAAAAGTTAGGTTCAAAATAAGTTAAACTTAAATTTAAAAATAAGTTAAAAATACCTGCACAAATTATATAACATCATGGACCGGATTCAGATTTCCATTTCTTCTGCGCTTGGAACTGGATCTCTGCTGTATTTAAACTTGTATATGTTACAAGGAGCTACAATAGCAGGACCCTACCTAGGTTTTCCAGACCATCACCACATAAAATGGGAACAGCTTGAGAATCCATAGTGAAAGTCTGTAGCTTACGCATGTGTGGTCGTGAAATGTGTGTGTGTGTGTGTGTTCCATTTGTAAAGAGCGTAAAACGCCCACATTTCTTACATATGAATCCAGTCTCATTTTGTAAACCTCTGTAATTTAAAAAAAATATAATTCACAGCAGCACAAACTCTTTTTCTCATGGCTGCTCAATCAGACCCTGGTTGTGCTAGGCAGTCAGGATGCTGCTCTCTTAGATGCCCGGATGACAGCAATCATGGTTGCTGCTAAGCAGATAGGTTGCTGTATAAAAAGCACAGCCATAGCTTCTGCTCCAGGTGCTGGCATTATTAATAGAGCTCAGCTGGTGGCTAATAGCTAGGATTCAGACCAATCAGAGCTGGGAGGCTTTTCAGCTCTGATTGGCTGTTCAGTGTTTTGATACCCAGCAGGGAGAACTCTCCCTTGCTGGTGATATTGTCTGTTTTCTGGATAGTCCACTCCATCCTATACCTGTTATTGTTTTGCTATTGACTTGTTATGTATTTCAACCCCACCCCTCCGCACGTATGTCCCCAAGTGCGATTTACATGGCCGTGCCTAATGCACTTACGTGCGCATATTCTACGTTACTTACGTAAATAATAAACTTACTATGCATGCGCAGTTTAAATGTATGCATGCCGTGAAAACAGATCTGTGAATACAGCCCCAAGCTCCTTACATGGTTTAGGTGTAGAGAACAGTGCAGTCTCTATATCTTCCCGTACTTTGTTCTCTGCATGCTCGTGAATCACTCCTTGTGTCTGCTTGTCATCAGATCTGAAAACAGAGGCTTGGATGACAAGGAGACACGAGGAGGGATTCACAAGCATGGAGACAACAAAGTGCAGGAAGATATGGAGGCTGCACAGATATGTTCTCTACACCTAAACGATGTACTGCAGAGAATGGACCATCAAGATGTATAGATCTACATAAACTGTGAGTGCACAGTGCACTGTTTGATTGAACCATGTGTCACTCATAATATGAATCTTTTTCCATATGGCTCTGCGATGCAGCTGACAGTAGGAGTAAAATTGCTCTCTGACATAAACTATCTAGGAAATCTACAGCTTCCTGGCTACAATGATATTGGAGAGCTCACCACTCTGAAAAAGAGCCATGGCTGGCTTGAAACAATTAGTGGAGATGAGCACATGGACCTACTAAGGACCTCTTTGATACCAGACATCTACATCACCATCCTCCTGCATATTATAGCTAACAGGACCTCGGAAAATGGGGCGTGGACTCCTAGATGCATTTCACAAGGAGTTTTTTCACCTTTCAAGATGTCTGAAACAAAGGGAGGGAATACTTTGGGGGATGTATAGCATTTTAACTTTATCAATATTTTATTGGTGTTTTATGTATGAATTAATATTATCAAAACATATTACATTAGATTGTTTACCATTGGATGTGCTTTTTAGGGAGTTATAGCGCTGAATATTTTTGGTTGTTTGCACTATATAGTATCAGTATACCTACCTGGACCATGCTACCTTGTATATGTACACTTGCTTTGATCTGGTGTCCTTGTCTCATCCATCAGTCCTGATTTCAACCCTCTCCGAATTGTTGCCCTTGTCCTTGTTTTACCTGCTCAGTCCCTGTCTAGTTGCAATGTCCAACACCTAAACCATCATTGTTATTCCATAAGTCACACAAGCCTATCCATTAGGGCCCCTAGTGAAGACCAGGCCCCAGGTAGACTCCACCCCCTGATGTGCGGTTAACCCGGGTAACATATCACATACTATTAAGATTGTTAGGTCTAGAGCTGGTAGCAAAAAATTAACATTAACAGGGTCCTGTTATTATGCATATCATGCTATAATGCTTATGCCTTAGTCACTATCAAAGTTAAAAAGCATGTACCGTTTCATTTGACCAAGGACATTTTGAATGGGTTGTCATCTAATTCTGCTGCATCAAAATATTATTATGGCATGTGTAGTTGTGTCATGAGAAAGAACCTGCATGCAATGTAATAATCTACTACTATACTGTTGTACAGGTTCTGGTGTACAGTACACAGTTTTGTAAAGACTCTCTTAACTGTCTCTTCACTAGGATGCTATGTTGCATTGGTGATAGGGGGAGAATTTCAGAGGAGGAAAGAATGGACTAGACATGAAGTGAAGAGGGTTGTGGAGGAAAAATTCAGCAGCTCTGCTCTGTCTGCTGAATGGCTGTGATGTGAGGAGGATAAAAATGGCACAGACAAGTCCCATGCATAAATTTACAACATAGCACCAAGTTCACATTTATGGTCGACCTAGCAGCCGATATTTGTTGAGCCATGCATTAAAGTAGCAAGCAATCTTAATTAAAAAAAAATATGGTAAATGTCAAGTAGGTGACACTGAAAATCAATTTTTTTTTATTAGATATTTATTTTACATGTATGATGGACTGTATTTTATTGTATTTCATTGGTGATTTTTTGACACATTGTTGCACCAAAGAATAACTGATTTGTGTTTACTTAGTTAGGATATAAGATAATAAGATGGTGTCATTCCATTGGATAGTGAGTCTGAATCACCACTGTTATTTATGATTTAGCCATTTATAGTTTTTGTTTTCCCAACTGCTTGCCCAAAGTTTAACAGTCTTTAGAATTAAGTTGCATACAATGTTTTCACTTTTACTTCCATTTATATATACACTTGCATGCATTTCATATATTTGATTAGAAGCACGGCCTTGTGTATTTTCTTATTACTTTTACTAGTTTCACTTTGGGAGCCTGTCCCCTCCCCAATATGGCCGTTGCACGCTTTTCAAATGGCAGGAGTGTCTTAATACTGACCTCCTGAGTACACATATAGCAAATGGATAGGGACTCACTTCACCGCGCCAGACCTCTCTTTTGTTCCTTGTAGTTACACAATGGCCACTTTGGTCCTTGGCTGCACCTCTTCCATTTATATATACACTTGCACACATTTCATACATTTGAATGTTTGTTTGGAGCACCAGACCAGTATTTTGTTAATTGTAGAGAATGGCTTTTAAAGCAACCAAACTATAAGGATCCACAATTATTAAATATTGATATCCTCTAGTGTCTGGAGGTTTGCGGTCGAACTTTTGGTAAGCCCTTTCCCCTTGACAGCCCCATGGGCACTTTTTGGTATGCTCCCAAAGGGCACACAAATATCCATAGGGTGCAAAAAATCATTGCTGGCAGTCTCTGCTGCAGCTCGAAAAACAATACTCCAATCTTGGTTGCACACCACGCCTCCACTTATGACCTTATTCAGGGAAAAGCTATTTTACCTGTTTAAAATAGATTGGCTGGAAACCTCTCTCCAGAAAGAAATACGAAAATTGATCTCTTTTTCGAAACTTGGGAGAGCTTCATCAATATTCTTTCTGAGAAGGTTAAGAGGAGAGTATGGAACTGTTTCCGCAATACCTATTGGTTTGAATTGCGTATTCATGATAATAATCCCCCAATTGCATTTACTGCCTGACTTGTGGTGGGGGGGGGGGGCCCTGGGGGTTTGCCCTGTTTTGTCTTACTACTTTTGACCCACTCTTGATGTTTTAGGTAACACGTTGAAAAAGTGTAAGTTAATGTTGCTGGCTGACTTTTTTGTACCATATGCATTTTGTCTTTGTGTGACTTCATGCTTGTTTGACAATGTGCTTCAATAAAAGAGAAGAATGAAAAATTCTTCTCTTTTCTTGCTTCTGTAAATTTCGTCCGTGCAGGAGATGAAGAAGAAACCTTGTCACCTTGATCGCGACATCTGCAATATATGACAATGTGCTTCAATGAAAGAGATTTATAAAAAAAATATATATATATATATATATATTGATATCCTCATATATACATCTTACATCTTCTTATAATGAACCGGATAATTGGCTAAAGGGGCATAAGAGGAGATTGAGACCAACAGCCTTGTTACTTAATAAGCGCTACTAATCATGTATTGGTGTCTGCTCTCCCCAATATCAACAAATAATGTGGATGGGTTCCATATGTTTTGAATCCTTGTGACAGGTTCAGCTGTAGGAGAGATATTATAAGCAACGGCCAAATCAGGGCTCCTGTAGTTTCACAATGTTAAATGTAATAGGTCTGTTTAATCCCGGACTTAGATGTATCTTTAATGTGAAAGTTTGTTTTCCACAGTGTAGTCCTCAGGAGCGCTATGCGCACAGTCCGTAATATAGCTCTTTACCTGCTGAGACCGTGCGGCTCTGTTCTCTCCTGCGGTGACCTTCAGAGCCCAGAGCCCTAAACAGACTTTCACATTAAAGATACATCTCAGTCCGGGATTAAACAGACCAATTACATTTAACATTGTGAAAATACAGGAGCCCTGATTTGGCCGTTGCTTATAACATCTCTCCTACAGCTGAACCTGTCACAAGGATTCAACACATACGGAACCATCCACACCATTTTTCACCCAATATAATCTACGGATACTATATGGAAGTCACTTTCAATAGTTTTGTTGGATTTTTCTATTATTGACTAACTATTACTGAATGTCTAATTGTTAGCTATTTTAATTTTTATGCTTAAATAAATTATTTGTTTTACAGAAGCCATTCTTACTAATTTTTATTTAATCTTTAATTTTAATTAATTGAGATACATTGGTTACTATCTTAGCGCTCATCATTATTGGTTTGTGTATCTTCTTATAATGTCTAATGCATTTATTTTTCTATGGTTGTGCGAGGCGAAACCTTCTGAGCACAGCTGGATCATTACCAGGGTTTGTTTCTTTTACTTGGTTAGTCCTATAGTGTCTCACAATCTATTAAACTATATGGGCCGGATCCAGAACTACGTCCGTCTTCCATAGACGGACGTAGTTCAATAAACAGTAGCTACTGCGCATGCGTAGGCCGCATATACGCAATCTACGTATCGAAACGATACACAGATTACGTACAATGAGTACTATGCATGCACAGTAGCTACTGTTTATTGAACTACGTCCGTCTATGGAAGACGGACGTAGTTCTGGATCCGGCCCTATGTTTGTAGGTTTTGGTTAAATAAGTTAAAAGGACAAGAATACAAAAATGAGCAAATCTTGTGTTCTGTAAAGTTACACACAAGTTATTGAAGGTTTTTATGTGATCCAGATGCAAATATAATGGAGCCCTAGGCAAGTACAATAGGTTTCATACAAACACAATTACATCCAAGCACACAGCAGTTACGTTCCCACATAGGTTCCTTTCCAATGGCGATCCATACACAAGTACAGGGTACTACATTGCCATGTGTAATATAAATAGAGGCTGTGCTTTGTGTGAGCATTTCACTGACAATGCAAATGGAGTATTAATATAGGGGTAGACTCAGACTTACGATGCCGCTGCACACATATAATCCATGGACTCTACCTTAGAACTTAAAATAGGAACAGTGCAGAAGTCCAGATAAAACTGAGGGTGATTGGTATGCCCTCAATGTACTATACACATACTTTTCCCCTCCAACATTCTGCTACCAGCCGCGTCCCACCACACCGTCAGAAATAGATCCAAAGGATCAAATCTATTGTGGGAAAGTTTTGCTTTCACATGAGCTGTGGGTATTTTCCGTTAGGTCCATAGACAAAAATTTAATTAGCATCCATATAAATAAAATTAATGTTTTTGTAATATTACTGTTTTATCCAGCACATACAAGTACAATTCCCATAACTTTAGGATTGCGTTCAGGAGGTTAAAGCTAAAGTTTTTTAACCATCATTTTTAACCATCATGCAGCACATGGCATACACATTACATTATTTCTATGGATTGTTTCCAGTGCAGTTTCCTGAATCAAAATATTGCTGAGGACAGGTTCTATGAATTAATATAGGATCACCATCTTGAAGCAGAAGTAGGCAGTGCAGAGACCCAAAGCATACTTCTAAAGAGGCCACAGTGATGCATCCCTGTCCTCATCCCCTCTGCTCTGAAAATAAGAGTGGACATGTTTTCTGCATTTGTCCATTGTGTTTTTAGAAAAGAATTGAGGATATGGGGTGACATGGGAAGCAGTGTAATAACAGGGTAATAATGGGGTGCAGGAAAGTAGAACATCTTGACCCCTTAGCAGTCGCACTCCCTGCCAGGCCCGGTGACATGGGCGGCAAGGGGGACAGCTGTGTCAGGTCCAAGGTTCAGGGGGACCCCTGTGATGCAGACACCATTGAGGAGGGATGGGGCCCCCAAAAACATATAATGCCTCAAGATTTCTGTTGCCAGGCCTGCACCTACTGCAGTTATGCCAATGTTACCATCTTCACATGGCAATCCATATACAAGTAAAGCAGTGCAAAACATTTCTGCTATTTTTCCAGCACACTAAGGGCCTGATTCACAGATAAGAAGGAAATAAGTATGTGCGGATCTGCAAAACTACGCACCTAAGTTGCAAGTAAACTCATATGACACTCTCTCACCGATCTTACGGATCTTTGCTGACCTTAACTCTCTATATGTATCTTTGTGCGAATTTTGCTAAAGTACATGCAGAGTTTTCTAATCCAGCCCATTCAGCCCTTTAAATGCCTCCCACAACCAGCTTTTCCAAACTTCCTATTTAAGGAGTACTGGCGCACAGAGCCATAACTAGAAATTTTAGCGCCAAGTGCAAAAAGGCAAAACAATGCCCCTTGACCCTGAATTTCAAGCCAAGTTAACTCTAAGTATTCAAGAAAATACAGTGACATTTCATCAAATGTTTTGAATATTGGTTTTATTCAAGCAGTGATCAGAGGCACAGCCAGCTTTTGACATGTATGCTTTCTCCCATTATTAATAATGATGGTTATTATAATTATTATTATTATTATTATTATTATTAATGGGTAAAATACTGTATGTATTTTTAGTAATGGGGAAAACTACTTTATGTAATTCTTACTATTGTATAAAACTACTGTGGGTTATAATAATAATGTAGAAACTGTTTCACTCTTTACTAACAACCCACAGTAGTTTTATATGAAACCACTGTCTTTATAGAGTCTTACTCCCATACCTATAGCTCTTGTTACTGTTGTGTCACTTCCCCCCAGGAGACTATGCAATATGGGAAACTAGCAGCTGCAGCAGTCACTTGGGGTAATATGTGTGGAGGCCACAGGGCAACCACTGCAATCAGACCCTCATTATGCAGCAGGGTTGTTGACTGAATGACAGTGACTATCTGTGATTCACGATGGTAGCATTTACAATATTTCATTTCAGCTTATCATTATAAGTGTGAACATGTACTTTTTGTCCTAAAAAAATTGTCAAGTGCCTATGCTCATTGTACAATAGACAGTAAGTGAGGTATGTCTGAGTCAATGGTAAAAAAAAAAAAAGAAAACTAAGAATCTGTGTTTGTAGTGTCTGGGGACATAGCGGGCCTGATTCAGAGGCTGAAAATAAGAACTTAAAGTTACACCTGGGCAAAACCATGTTGATTTCAGGGGGAGTCAAGTTAATTTTATTCTATGCATGCAGGGAGAATGCTTTGCTTTTACTTATTGCACACAGATACCTGATCAGCTTCACTTTTAAACTGCTAATTAGACTTGAGCTGGGAAACATCACCTTTCAACATGGTTTATCCCAGGTGTAACTTTAAGTTCTTATTTTCAATCTCTGAATCAGGGCCAGCATCACAAAACTAAAAGTCATTGAGTAATCCTTTCAGCCAGGACAGTCTGAGGCAATATATTTGAGCCAACTTGAACCTTGAAATTCAATTCCATACAGTGAAGCAGTACAAATAAACATCAAAATTCCATATTTCAAAAAAGAACCATGTAAAAGCACTATGTAAAATGTCAAACACTATTCCATGCAATATCATTTTACTTAAAGGATCTTTATCTGATTGACATGTATAGCATGACATTGATCAAATGCATAATATGTGAAGGGTTAATTGAGGTCACCAGAGAACAAAGCTTAGATTGTTGGTATCATATATGTATGTGTCCTTTGGGAAAGACAAGCAAATGTTTTATTGTGGTTGATGACCACTGCACATGAAAGTCCTGTACTGGGGGATGACCATATTTAATGCAAAGCCTAGTTAATGTAAAGCACTATATTTTCTGGTAAACATGATAAAGTGTACAGTATGTGCAGAGGGGCTGGCAGAAAACTTAAATATTAGCAAGTGGCTCTTCCCAACCACTTTCACTCACACATATACACAAGTAAAACAAACAGCAAATAAAAAGAAAATCCTAATTTACCCCTCTTGCTTCTATACAGTGAATGACTTTCAGCACTCTGTTGGACAGACAAGGCCCTCCACTAACGAACATGCTGACATTCATTTACTGTATGGCTGTCAGCTAGGAGACAGACAAAAAATACTGCTCAGTTTCTCTGTGTATAATTCACAATCAGACTGGCCAGGAAATAGTTATCTTTTCCTACCTCTCAGACACAGCCATATGGATGGAGTAAGGGGTTGCACATAACATGGAGTATGTGGCCCCAATAAACTCCAAAGATAACAGCCTGGGGAGCAGATGCCATATTGCCCCTCAGCCCAGCCCACCCTTGAGTATATATGTGACTGATACATTATTTCTTCCACATACCCTCTAGCTACCTCAATGCTTTACCTTATGTATATTAGTTTTTTCACAGCATTAGGAGCATGTGTGTACCTACAGCATTCTCATCAGCACATTTCTGTGAGAGAAATATCGAAATGTGGTGTTGTCTAATGTGAATCAGAAATTCCGTATGTTAGCCTCTGTTAGCCTCCGTAGAGGCTACGTACAGAATTTTTTAGTAAATCTGGTCTATTGTGCTTAAAATTGTATTCCAAAATGCTCTATAGATATAACTAACCACAATTTTAGAAAAAGGTTTAAATGATAGTTGATTAAATAGAAACATTTAATCCTTAACTTTCTTCTTTCACAATATGCATCTTTGCTATAGTCTGTACTGGTTAAAATAAAAACAGGGATAAACACAGGGGAATTGGGCTAGGTGATAAGCACAATGAGTCCTACAGTCTTAATGAGATTTTGAGATCTTTAAGACAATTAAAATGGCTTAATTGTGCAAGAAAATTTATATGAATTTCTAACAGTCACTTAGAATGGGACTGGTGGATCCATACAGGGGAGACGTGTAGCAGAATTCCCCATCATGTTTCCAACCAACCCTAAGCCAGTCACAACAAGTGCTAATTGGACTCCAGGGAAGAGCTCCCACTAGGTAGCATGGATAAAGCCATGTGTACACCTTTGCTGGTGCTAGGTGCATGATTATATGATCAAACACATATTAAATATTCTCTTGGGTGCCTTTAATGACTTCCAAGACAGAAGTCACGCACAATTCCATTCAATCATAACATTTCAACATCTCCAATTATTAAATCATTAAGCTTAAATTTTCCTTCCATCAATATATTTATCTGACAATTGTGTCTATCAGTCTTTCTCTAACTTTATACCGTGGCGAAACTTGTAAACAAATTTCATATTGCAAGATAAACAAAATAAAATATATATAAAAGGTTACCTCAAGAAAATGTAAATACAATAAAGCAGTTTGATGTCCCAATGTCTGCTGTATTCTTCAGTGTGTACCCGAGCTGTCAGCAATGATCTTCCTTTACTACGTCTGCCTTTTACTTTCACTTTCATTCACATAAGCATGGCAGGATTGCTGCAGAAAGGGATTATGGAAAGAATAAGATCCAGTGGGGAATTGTTTCAGTGTGGACAGTACCAGAATTGGGTGTAGATTTGTAAGTAAAGATGCCCATACATTAGAGTGATTATAGGCCTGATCATCTAAATATCGGGTGAACGGACTAATAATTACTGTAGTCAGTGAGCAGCATAAATTTTTCAAACACCAAATACTCTTGTATGATTATTTGGCCTTTTGACATGTTTAAGGCCAGCTTAAATAATGTTGCATTGTTCCAAATACATTAGTGTGTACCCTGATATAATGCTCCATAGTAGTGCCTGAATTCATATAATGTTCCACAGTAATTCCCTATATGTCTCGACAGTAAGTACGCTTGCCAAACCCTACCTTAACTTTTCAAAGCGTAACTACTGACATAGAGGCTTTATGTAAATAAGTGCCTAAGCACGCCCATACAGCACGATTTAAATGCATCACCCCGCCTCTGAAGCGTAACGCTCGTAGTTACGCTGTTGATACGAGGCTGGTACGTACGTTCAGAGTTATGTGGCGTAAGATCTGCTGCGGCCATGAGCAGTACATACAAAACAGTGTTTTTACCTCACCGGCTAACGTGAACACGCTAGCGTATGTAGCTCAGGATCTACCCCATTATCTCTTGCTTTAAGAAAATATTCTGAACCTCTGCACGTTAGGCCCTTGCACATGGCCGTCTTCCTTGGCAACTAGCACAAAGATCATTTTCATTACCTCCTCTCTTCAGGTCCCAAGGGAGCAGTGCTCGACAGGGATACATTTTAGCAGTGATAAAGTGAGAGCTGGAATCCAGGAGACCATGGGGGTAGTGACTGAGGTTTACCAGAGTCTGGTCAGTGAAGTGGAGCTACACTAGATCTCACTAGATGGAGTATTGCCTTCTTAGGTATAAAACCTACCACCAGTCTACTGAGTTTTTTAATGCAAAATATACATGTCTCCAGATTTAAAGGCGATTGCAGTAGTGCTTATGCAGTGAGTGTGGGGTAAAAAAAAAAAAAATATATATATATATATATAT
>WWET01002211.1:188880-203213 GCA_011038615.1 Limnodynastes dumerilii
AGAAACGTAACTAGACGCCCCTCCAGTATTCCCCATCTTTTGTCTCCAGCCCCCCCCCCAATATTCTCCATCATTTGTCTACAGCGCCCCAGTATTTTCCCCCCTCCATATGCTCCAGGTCCCCCTCCTGCCCTCTCCTCACCCTTTCACTTGTCTGGTGCCAGAAGGGCTCCTGTGTGCTTTACAACCTACAAACCCATCTGGAGTCCCAGCGCACAGACTTCTGGGAGCTCTAGTTCTCTCGGGGAGGAGTGGGAACTACATTTCCCCTGCCTCCCCACTGTGACCACAGACACAGCATGAGAACTTTAGCTCCCAGGATTCTGTACACCGGGACACCAGCCTGGTTTAGAAGTAACAGCTGGAGAACCCGTCTGGTGTCCCCGCGCACAAACTCCTGGGAGCTGTAGTTTTCGCGCTGTGTCTGTGGTCAGAGCAGGGAGCAGCAAGAACTACATTTCCCCTGCCTCCCCACTCTGACCACAGACACAGCGTGAGAACTACAGCATCCAGGAGTCTGTATGCCGGGATACCAGCCGGGTTTAGAGGTTGTAGCTGGAGAGCGAGGGATGCGAGTGCACAGGAGCCCTGCTCTGCTCCTCACTGTAGGGCATGTGCAGTAGCGTCCCAGCGTGTGGACGCTACTGCGCATGCGTCTAACGGTAAAATCTTGTAAATCATAAGTCTTAACTCTGTTGGCACGCCCACGCTGTACATTAGTAGCCTGTGTGCTGCTCCTTTGCATAAAGAGTCTTTCCCCTCTAGCCACGCATGTGGGACTCGTTACGTGCCGATGTGTGCATCAGTCCTAAGTAAGATGTCCGTGTATGTGAAACAGATATTCCGTGCGTATATTTGGGTTCTGGGCATGCGCAGTTTATATGATCGGAAAAATACACATGTAGATTCTGCACTTACTTAAGTGTGAATACGGTCCAGTATGTTCATCAGAATAAAATAGCTTCCAATATTATTTAAGAGAATTGTCTGTTTCTCTCCTTGACCATTTCCCTACTGTGTTACTTGTATCCCTTGCTTCTCCCTGACCTGCTACTTTTGTCTCCTAGCAACCACTAAAGTAAACATCCCTCCCTTTCTTTTCATTGAATGCAAAGGTTAGTGCAAAACCTCCCATTCAGATTTTCCTCATCTTACAATCGCATGCTAATGAGTTGGCATTTGGTGACAGCTGCTCTGTGCCAAAGTGAAATTGCAGTTAACTACATTTGCACACAACGACATTTAATTTTTTCTCTGAATAGTTTAAAATCATAATATATAATTATCTTTCAAGAATTCCTTAGTCATTTTTATAATCTTCAGCATTACATTTGTTTGCTATATTTTTTACAAAGGTTCTAACGATATATGGATCTTTAGTTTTATTTCTAAAAACAAATATAATGTTTAACAGTAGGTTTCAATACAGGGAAATTTATACAAATAATGGCCCGGATTCACAATACCGTACGTGTTCCACATATGGTCTTAATTTCCCAAAAGTAGCTACTGCGCATGCGTGCTAACTATTTTACATAATCTACGTATCATTTTGTTACGTAGATTGCATATATACGGTCTTTAACGAAACGATACATAGATTACGTAAAATAGTTACTACGCATGCGTAGTAGCTACTATCGGGAAATGAAGACCGTATGTGGAACACGTACGTTGTTGTGAATCCAGTCCAATGTGTGAAGTAATGACTAACTTTAAATTTGTATTCTAACTATGATGTGTCTTACTGTATGTAGTTAAAAGATATCTGGGAATTAATCAATATCTAAAGAGTAATATTTACAGATGCTGGTGAGCGCATTTAAGTCTGTGGGTAAGACTGACAGACTAGATAATGAAATAAATAAACAGATAAATATGCAGGTTCCCCATCGAATCCCACCAAGTCAGTCAAATATGGACCAGTCAAAGGCTGGATACACACTAGGGCATTTTAAAAGATAATCTTTCTAATCACACAATCAAAAGACCGTTTCACCAGATATCTTACCAGTGTGTGCTGTCCAAAAATCTTTTGATGGTCTTTTGATTTGATCTTTTGGAGCTCCTAATATGCCAGATCAATTATGCAAAGATTTATTTTGTATTTTTGAAAGTGTATCTTGTGTCTTTTAGGAGATTAAACAGTACACACTAGTAAGATATCTTTTGAAAGGGTCTTTTGATTGGATGATTGTGATTGGAAAGATTATCCACTGAATAGCCCCAGTGTGTGTGTGTGTGGGACTTAGGCTAAGGACAACTTACACAACTTACACTTGATTTGTATCTGAAATAAACCACAATTTCATATGCTTTAGGTGTATGAATTTACAATAGAGATTGCATTCACACATAAAAATAACAACTAAATTACTCACAAATCTCAACCAACCACGTGATCTTAAAGGTTGTGCCTTTTCTTTATTATTTGAACCAGTGCTTTTTTTGTCATAGAACGCACCGGAACTTTGTTCTGGCACCTTTTTCCGTCAGACCTTCCAAGTTTCGATGCATGCATACTTCGTCCGTGCTGGTTGTGACGGCACTGCTCGGATTGTGATTGGTCATGTGGTTGCGTGTGAGTTGATGTGAGTTTCTTACAAAAAAAAGCACTGATTTTAACTGAAGGCTACTTTGTACTTTCTTAGTTCATTCTTATTTTCTTATGTTTAATAGAGTTAGGAATAATGATGATTAATTTTTTAAGTAATGTGATGTAGTAAAATTGGACAAATATACTCTGGAGTAGCTTTAAAAATACCCTACCTTGAGTTTGAAAATACTTGAACCTCTTACTAGTTCAGTGCTGAAGAATTAAAGTTAACATAAATAGAAAAAAAAACATTTTCTAGCACAGTCAAATGCTTACTGTCATTATATTGTGTTCCATTTGTATATTGATTTCTCAGGTAACATAATCATATTTGGAAAATTAAGCTTGCTTCATTACCGATAATTCAACTAAAAGACATTAATAATGTATATCAGTGCCATTCAGAAGCCTTTGTAAGTATGAATATAATATTTCTCTCTGTGCTATTTTATGCTATTCAGTCATTACAAGCAATAGAACAGCACAATAAACTAAATTATAGCATAACAGAAGTGTTCTGGAGATCACTCTGCATATCAATATATGGATACTGGATTTTTTTTAGGATGAGGGGGGTCAAAAATTGCAATTTAAATTATTGTGTATGTAGGCTTGGAAACAAATTGTTTCCTTGCTACTTATAACACACTTATATTTATACATTCTAGCATTGTTTAATATATGCAGTATGATGTGCAGTGTTATGTCAGTTTTATCTGACTTTATTTTCTGATTTTCAATAGCAGATTTACCTTTCTTATCAAATGTAGCAGATCAAATTGGAGTAATGTTCAGAAAGCTTATTGCATTTCCAGATTATATGCAATATAAAATAAAATGTAAAGCTTGCAATTTAATGGTAATGACATGGCTGAAGTCTCACACTTTGGATATGATTCAGGGAATAGCTTCAAAACAAACATTATTAGCATTTTAAATGCAATTATTATGCAACTTCTTTAAGGGCATGATTGCACTTGCATATATATTACATTATAAAATGTATCACAGTGAGTGGGTTGGATATCCACAAATAAATGAGCAGCCCACCTCAATAAACAAGTTGTTTAATAAGCCTGGTGCCAAAACCAGGCAACGTTACCTCCCTCACCAGATCCAAGGTGATAGAGTCATGAACCCAAAGCCATTTTCTGTCATTGCTAGCCAGTCAGTGTGTCAAGGTGGTGCAATCATCTGTTGGCAGGTTGGTAAGAAAAAACGCTGAGCGTTACAGTTTATAAGTAATCTACCAGCAGCTGACATTAAAGCGCTGTCGCTCTGCCTAAACGGTACTCACAGACAATGGCTCTGGGATAAGGTCCTCTAAACACAGATGAAGGGTGAGTCTGCAGCATGAGAACAGAAAGCCACCCATTATTTTCCAATGCTCAAAAAAAAACAAGAATTGGGGAGCTGTTCTGCTAATGTGCTCAGATGCACAAATCTGGTGTTCTGTCAATGCCCATGAATACTGCTACCAATCCTTAGCTTTATCATCCTGGATTTGTGACGCTACAGCAGGTATACCCCTATTAATTGGCCTTTCTTGATCCATGTGCTGGGCCACATGGAGCTGGGTCCTTCCTTTCTGAGTAAGATTCTCTCCCTCTACCAATCCTCATGGGCCAGGGTGCATGTTACCAGAGTTATCTCCCCTCCAGTTGACACCCACAATAGTACCCATCAGTGCTGATCCATCACCTCTGATGTTCATGGTCTGCAAGGAAGAAATGGTACATTCTATTTGCCTTCATCTGGATATAACAGTACTCTACTTGGGGTCAACAAAACATAAGTTTGCTCTGTTTGCTGATGACCTTCTGGCCATATTAATGAATCCATTCATCTCACTTCCTAATCTTTAGAAGAATTCCAACTATTCAGCAGCTTTCAAACTATTAAATAAATTACCCCATCTCTATTGTCCCAGCTAAGGCAACTGTGCTACTGGGTGATACAGCAGCAACTGTATCAGTATCAGTAGCAACTGTGCTCCTGGGTGATACAGCAAACATTCCCGTTTCAATGACAGCCCAGCCATTAAAAATTTGGTCAACCTTTTACCAGAGCTTAAGGAAATACAGTCAGATCTAGGTCATTGATGCTCAACACCTTTTTTCTTCCTAGACTATATCAATATAAATAATAATAATATAACTTTCCAATCTCCTAAAGCTCCTCTATCTCTTTCAAAATCTACAGATTTAGTGACCCTTGCCGCACCAAAATATCATCCGTTTGAGAAACTCACCCCATGTCTTCCCATTATATCACCTAAACGGTCACCTCAAATAACCCAACTTTTAGCCTATGGCTACAAACATACTTTTGAGGATTGGGTGAAAAGGGACCTCTATGTCTCAGAGTCAACTGGTATGGGTCAGGAGCATTTATCTCTTCTACTCTCTGGTAGATGCCCTGTCCCTCCTTCAGAGGGAGAGGTTGACCTATATCCAAATCAAGCATAATCTTTCCAGCATAGTCCCTCTCCTCACCCTTAGTAGGGATTTCATAGCATTCTCTAGTATGTAATAGGTAAGTGAGCACTAGAATCTGATTGGTTGCTATGGGCAACATCTCCACTTTTCCAAACCCGCAGCTTAGTAAATCTGGCCCCTGGTGTCTGTATTTACTTAGAGACCGGAAGAAGTACTAGAACTTTGCTTACTCACCAGAATTTATTAGGATCTAAACTGGACTTTATTTGAGTGCACTAATTGTGGTATTGTGTGTGTGTGTATGTATATATATATATATATATATATATATATTCATACAGTATATATGGGCCTGATCCAGAACTACGCCTCGGAGCGAATTTACGCGTGGCAGAGACGTAAAATCGCTGTTTTGTACGCACTGCGCATGCGCACCATAGAAAATACGCACATTAACGTAGCGTAATTGTGAACGTATGGGCCGTTCACGTATGTGTCACGTAAATACTTACGTGTGGGCGTACCAATTATACGTTACTCCAAATTACGTGTGAAATACGGGAATTAGGCGGGGGGTTGTATTTAAAGTGTACAGTATGGGCGTGCTTAGCTGCGTAAATTCGTTCAGCCCATACATACGTGTGCGTATGAATGCGTTTACGCTGGAAAAAATTAAGGTAGGGTTTGGAAAGCGTATCTTGACAAAATATGTCCGTGCAAGGGGTGTGTCGAGGGGAGTGTAACGAATTTACGCACACGAAAATACGCTCCGCGAATAAATGTACGCACACACGTAGTTCAGGATCTACCCCTATAATCTTTAATTAGGCTCAGATGCATATTACATGGTTATCAGCAAACTTTCACCACACTACAGTACAAGTAATTACATGTATGTTGGTAAATAAACTTTATTTATGTATTAGTGCTCTTATCCTTGATAAAATGGAGACCCCACACACATTCATTGGAAATATGATTAGAAGGGGGTCTCTTGAGACAGTTACTTTGAAGTTTAAAAAAAAAAATGATGTGAAATCACTTTTATTAAAAGCCAAAAGTCACAGTTTATTGATTTGTGACCTTGGGATCATGTTGTTCATCCATGAAGTAGCATGTCACTGCTTTGCAATGTGAGGAATAACAGTTACAATGTGTATGTTATATCTCTGTATGTATGTGTGTATTGCGAATCCCCACTGCAACGCCTCTCATTAGGAAATAGGGACAGACGAAAGTTGCTTTTCAGTGTGGGCACCTGTGTGTCTATATTAATGCTGTCTCAGGTATCCAGAAACTACATTGTGCATAATAATTATATCTAACAAACTACAAATAAAGAACTACGGCAGTCAGGTATGAGCGGCTGTAAGATGGTGATTGCTAGCTACTGCGCATGCGTAGTAACTATGTACGTAATCTATGTATCGTTTCGGTACGTAGATTGCGTATATGCGGTCTTAAAGATGACGTACATAGTTATTACGCATGCACAGTAGCTAGCAATCACCATCTCGTGGCCGTTCGTACCTGACGGCCATAGTTCTGGATCCGGCCCACTCTCACAATAGATTTTTGCGATACAATACCACATAATTGTCTGTGAAAGCCAGATCTTGCAATACACTAGTGCAGATGTTGAGTAGGGCATATATGGCCATACTAGCATAGCAATAGTACAAGCCTGCACTATATGACTAATTCATGCATTTCTTTGCCTGTTACCAGAATGAATACCTTCTTTTCTTTGTAGTCAGACATGATTAATATTACATTGCCCAAAGCAGCAAAGATGACAGAAATAATGAAGTATCTCGTTAGGATCTTTACAAGAAGGTTAAATGTGGGTTGGGCTCCAGGGGACCCAGCCTTTAAAGCTGGTAGTGTTGTTGTCAAAATGCAAGGTCATCCCTCCCCCACTTCATCACAATCTTCCTTTTAGCTTTGTTACATAGAATGGGAGGTGCCTTTTTCTGCAATAGTAGCTGAACAGATTTTCTGAGACCCAGCTGATCACTATCAATCAACGCAGAGCAAAGACTAGTTATAAATTCCCCCTGGTGAGACGGAGCATTGATAGACAGGAGGAGGGGAAACACCACGTCAGGGAGTGAAGGGAGTGACTGCTGGGGAAGCACAGGAACATAATACTTACTCTCTGCAACCGTCAGAGCTTACAGAGCTCAGGACACGATTGTATTTCTCGCACCTACACTGCAGAAATCCAGGTTAGTGATCAGTTTGTTCTTGGGTTAGCTGGGCTGTGGGGTAGCAGGTCGTCTGCCCTCAGACAGATCCATATCGAGCTGATTGCTGCTGGGTCAGTGGGTCACCTTTTTTCTCACTCTGTTAAAATGAGACTGCCAGGCTGGATCTTACTTCATAGACTAAAATGTGCCAGCCCTCCCCTGGTAATTATGCTTGGAATAGAAATGTGATGCTACAGCGTTTCGGGAATGGTCGTGCGATTGGAGCACTGTGGTGCTGAAAAGACAGCTCCCTATTTAGAATTCAAATAGGTGGGAAGAAATGAAGTTCGTTCATAGGACCAGCAACTAGTTGTAACGGAACTACTGTTAAGTTGAAAGTTTTGTCACCGTCTGAACTCTGAATGTAGGGGGTAATTCAAAAAAAAAAATCCCAGTATAATTCTGATTACAGTGATGAAGTTTGCATGTGCTAGCTATCGATCTGAATATTCACAAGTGCTCTATTGATACTACTTTACATATATACATGTGTAGTAACATAGAGACGAAACTGTATAAAATTGCAAGCTTTCTCAATTCTTTCTACAAACCCACAACATCCTCTCTGTTATGTTGTAAATGTATTATTAAGGAATGTTCTGATCATATCTCAGTTTAGGAGAGCACTACCAAGAAATGCACCAAAAGAAGTATTAAATATTATGTCAGTAGTGACATTATTGATATGAGGGCTTGACAAATTAATCTGTCATTATAGAAATACACATGAACTTCCCACCTAAAGTAAGATAGTTCATTTTTAAGACTTCACAGATTCTCTTGTCTGAAAAGAAAATTACATGCCAAGTGAAAGTTGATAAATTATATTAATCAAGCAAGGTTAACAGCTTTTGAATGCAGTGCCAACTGATCCTGCTTTACAAATATTAAGTCACCATTTGCCCCCTACATATCTAATATGAACAATTATGTATATGGAAGCAGATACTCCTCTTGAACTTAAACCTCCGTTATTGAGGAGTTAGTTAAGTAGGATATATTATTAACTAATATTATGAAATACTTAAATTGAATATTTACACTAAAATGCTTTAAACAAATATGTATAATTTAAAATCATCATTCATTAAACTAGATAGGGTATAGTATAGTAAGTGCAAATAAATAGTATTTAAAATTCCAACTACTATTCCTAGAGAGTTTAGCAATCTGTATAAGCGCAATACACACTACATTAATAGAAATAAAATATAGAAGTTAGGTGTTAATGAAGTGAGTTAGCATTTACATTTCACATGTTTTCAGAGTGTGCATACATTATCTGTGTGCTGTTATTATGCATAGTATTGTCATGTTCAGAAACATTTCATTTATTAGTTTGAAGCATATATCCCACATACAAGTATTGCATTGGTTTAGCACAATAGTCACTGTATACATATAATTCAGACAAGGCTTTTCCCATATGTCTTTGAGTGCTTAAAACACATCTCTTCCTGATTAGGTCGGTGTGTTACTTTTGTCTGCTACAGATTTAAGTACAAATCAATATAAATATTAAGGAAGGTTTTGTTTAAATTATGCTGACATCTAGTCAGAAACAATCACTGTTGTTGTTGTTGTTGTTGCTGCTGCAGATCTTATTATTTAACTTCTACGATCATTAATTTTCATGAGTCTTAATTCAGAAATGGCTAATAGTACAAATATAATATTAATCTGTATCTAGGGCTAACTGAATGAAAGCACAGTCAATGATAATATATAAGGGTTTGTTGCCATTTTATTTATTTATTGCCAGAGGATTCAAATAGTTAGCTGAGGAACCTGGCAGGACTCATTAATGATGCCAACCAGGTTTGTAGATGACTGAATTAATGATCACATTAGTGCTTCCATAATCTACACAAATTCACGAATGTTATGCATTAACAAATAGTTTGGGTAAATATCAT
The DNA here is from genome assembly GCA_011038615.1 of Limnodynastes dumerilii. NCBI lineage: Eukaryota > Metazoa > Chordata > Amphibia > Anura > Limnodynastidae > Limnodynastes > Limnodynastes dumerilii. The sequence goes on from WWET01002211.1 coordinate 198,080, forward strand.
TGCTTTGCCCGCCTATATTAAATTCTTCTTTAATACAGTAAACACTGTTGCCCCCAATGCTGAGCTCATTGATGCAGATATCAAAGTCTTGTGTTGGAGAATGTGTCTTTCAGCTGCAGGAAATGAGTTTCTACAGTGAATGACTGGGGGATTGCATCTAAACCAAAATGAAATCGACTTGCTTATCATTAAAGGGCAAACAGACCTGAAGAATGCAGATCAGATATAAAATATCTTCAGGGCACTAGACGATATTAATATGGTTGCTATTGCAGCATATATCAGTCCAACAGTTCAAACTAAATTATATGATTGTGAATACAATATGTCCCAAATAAATAAATATATATATATATATATATATATATATATATATATATTTGGGACATACTGTATTCACAATCATAATGAGCATCATAATGTCATATAAGCATCTATCCTTGTACCATGTGGTCTGTTAAACTTGTTTAAGGTATGGGAGAAATATGATGTATTTTCATTTTGTTTGAAGTTTATGAGCCAAATGTGTTGGCTGGTTGAAAGCATCAGATTATTAAATGACAGGTGTATTGATTTCACAGAGAATTTCCATTTAATACTGTACATGAGAATAGTATATGTAGGCTCGTAAAATCAGTGTCTCATATTTTTGGTCACAAATTGTATGTGTTTCAGTTTATCCCCAAACAATTGACATTACCAGCACTTGTAAGGATTATTATATTTACTAGTTACTGATAAGATCCGAAACCATAAGTGAGAAGCCAATTGTTCCAGGGATTTTTTATGGCTTTCTCCTTAATGCAGCAATCATAAATACATTTGTGGTCTAGTGCAGGTAATTTGTGTAATCTAACAGTATAGTAGTTACAATGTTATTGTTAGCTTCAAAGCATGAATCTTGGGTGTCTTGCTGGGTTTATAAGGCAAAATACTGATAATTCCATTTAAAGACAAATTTTAAAATAAAAAACTGTGTTATATAACATTTTCTCATCCAGAGGAAAACAACAATTTTTCCATTAATATCTTAGTGCCTAGTAATAGCACAATGCTGCAGGGTAAATATATGGCACCTATGTCCTTATTTGTGACAGTGGAAGAGTTAGGTCAGTATCACAAGTGCTAAATAAGGAAGCATTATGCTAAAGCCTTGTTTCAGCATTGTTCTTCAGAAATTCGATTATACAATCTGTTATTTGAACAAGTGCTGTATTTTTATATATATATATTTAGTTGGCAAGCACTTTAGAACAGAGTTCAACCAATCCCAGGCACCAAGTTCTTATACGACCAGAAATGTAGGCCTTGTTCCCAGTATGAGTCAGGGGTGGATAGTCCGCCAGGTAACTGTGGACAGCACCTGCTTTAGACTTGTCCAAGCTGTTCAGATAAAATATCAGCGCTAATGCTTCTGCAGATGGTGGTCCAGGCAATGTCTGAGTTTCGTATATACATGCACTGGCTGAAAGCTGCTTGGAGAATGGCTCCCAGCTCCTTGGAACTGATCTGACAACAGTGCTTATGGGAGCCTGTCTCTGAAAATTAAGACAGCAAGCAAAATAGGAAGACCCAGTATGCGCAAGTATTTAAAGAAACATATAAGTTTAAGTTAGGCTTTGTTATGGAAGGGTGATTTTATCTCAATTAAGGAGAAATAAAATACTTTATTATGGGACAGATAGTCAATATCCTGCATAATAAAGTCCTTTATTCATCCTTGGAGCTGTTATCAGAAATCGTTGGGCTCAGTAGTGTTGAAATATGGGACCCCACAGACACACACTCACACACACACACCAAAATCATTCCTCCACCCCCATTCCAGTCACCCTTCTTTAAATGGCCCACTCCACTGTTTTTTAAGTGAAAATCAGACCTTGGTGCATCTAGACACAAATTCCAACAAAATTATAAATTAGACATTCTCAATTAGACCTATAATACCCCCCTTCTCTATAGTCAATGCTGCTTCTCGGCTCATCTACCTCTCACACCGCTCTACCTCAGCCTCTCCTTTATGTCAAACCCTCCACTGGCTTCCTGTCCTCTTCAGTCTTCTCTTTAAACTCCTTACCCTCACCTTTAAGGCCATCTCCTTATAAACCGCTCCCTACCTCTCTTTCCTCATCTCCATGCAAACCACTTCCTATCCTCTCCATTCTGCTAACCACCACTGTCTGACCTCCCTACTGATCACCACATCTCACGCCTGTGTTCCGGACTTCTCCCGTGCTACACTTCTGCACTGGAATGACCTCCCTTCTTCAGTCAGACTCTCTTCCACACTGCAGGTCTTCAAGCGCTCACTCAAAACATATATGTTAAGGCTAACCTACCACTCCTCCACTTAACAGTCTCACTGCATCCTACATCTATCCCTTCTTCTCCTTCCTTACCCTCTCCTATGCTCACACCAGCAGTCCACTTCCTTCCCCTTTCTTATGTCTTCTGTAAGTTCGTTTCTCCCAGTTAGTCTGTTAAAAGGGCCTTCCATCCTAGTGTTGTTCCCTCCTCCACCACACCCCCTCACTTCGTACCCTCTTGTCCTTCTCTGCTACCCTTTTACCCCATTTCACCTGGTTGCTCCCTCTCAACCTCTCACTGCACTCTGTCCCCTCCTCCCTGATATGCCAAGCTTGATACCTCCCATTTTGCCTTGCTGTCTGTGCTTGCTTCACTTTATTTATATGTTTGTGATATTTTTATATTTATATTGTATTTTATTATGTACTGTGCTGTCCTTCCCTGCCCTGTATGTCTGTACTGTTTTGTTGTATTTTGTACGGCGCTGCGGACACCTTGTGGTGTCTTATAAATAAACGATATGCCCAGACCCCTAATCAGACAAAATGCTACCCCATCCTCCCAAAACATAACTCTAACGTTAACATTCAAATTGAAGCTCAGACTCCCTCACCAAATATCACAAACTATATATAAGACCCACAATCTGATCTCACTCCCTCCTACACTAAGACCATGGATGCTGTCTCTCACTGTCTGTGCTGTTCTACTGCATTTTATTGATTGTTAACTAGTATATATATATATACTAATATATATATTAGTATATATAAGCTGGTTTACTTCATATTACGGCTAATATGATATCACCTGTACAGTATAACTTAATTAGGTTAGTCCCTAAGTTATGTTCCAGAATGTGTAATGAAAGTATAAGGTAAGACAATTCTTCTAGAAGTTATGATATGAAGGGGTCAAGCTCTAAAAGAAACTATAAATTAGTAAGTACTTGTAAGTAAACAAACCATATATGTGACTAGACTTTTACCACTGTTGAATGTTTCAAACTTTATAAAGTAAACATTTTTCACACCTTTGTGTATATGGCCAGCTAGTGTCAGAAGGGTTTTCAAAACCAATAAAGCATCTCTACTTAAAAACTTAATTCATCAATTCACAAATCTACATTTACACTATAGTCAGTTTCTAAGCAGTGAGTTAAAGTGAAACTAAAGAAGATATACAAGGAGCATGGTTAAAAACAGACTAAGTGGCGCACTCGGGGGGGGGGGGTGTTCCTGGTAGCTCACACATACACACATGCACAATGAAAGTTTAAAGCTTATCGAGTAAGGTCTGGGTATTGCACATACTATTATATAAATAGGATATAATATTGTATACAGCGTGCCATTCCCAAAGCCTAATATATACCCCACATATTATAGTATGTGCTATAATTAGACGCCTAATATATGGCCACATGTACTTTATGTAGTGTGCCTTGTCCAGACCCCTAATATACCCTGCATGTACAGTATTACACACATTGGAAAATTCCCCTTTTAACATCTTGCGTTTGCCACCGAATGCTATACTGTATATTCAGATCCCTTATTTCTCAATTCCTGTTGCTTTTTTCCATGGTAAATGTGATATATGGTGGTGTTTGTATTTCATCATATTTTATGTTGAATTCTGATTTTCACTTTTTTATAACTAATTTCAAATCCCTATTTCATCTTGTGCTTGACAGTTCATTATATTCTATTGTGACATTTACTACTGAGGCTGTGAATTTATATTATTACCCTGTCTGATACAGAAATATTATGATTTTCTAGTTGTACATCCATTGAAATATTAGAAGCACAGCATATAAAGAGAAATGATTTCTTTATTTTTGCAATAGACATTTTTTTAGTCCTGACCTAAACTGAAATGCAAAAAAACAAAAAAACAAAAACAAAACCCAAATATCGGGTCAGTGGTGGCCCTAGGCATAGACCAACCACATAGGCAGTTACCTAGTGTCCTATGGGTCAGTAGGCCCCTACTCTGTATATAAAAGGTAGGACTAGCCGGCATTAAATAAACATGTCTCTTGAAGGAGGGGCGGAGTTCCATCCAGCCTGAACCTAAGGGCAAGATATTGGAGTCTTAGGGTCGGGCTGCGAGAAAGGGAGGGTTCGGCTACTAGGAAGGGAGTTTTAGGGTCAACTTGAGGGTAATAGAGTCTTAGGGTCAGGCTGTGGAGAAGGGAGTCTTGGGGCCAGATTTCTAAGCTGCAGGTTTTAGAAAAGTGGAGATGTTGCCCATATCAACCAATCAGATTTTATCTGAAGAAAGTGAGAGCTAGAATCTGATTGCTATAGGCAACATCTCCACTTTTCCAAACCCGCAGCTTAGTAAATCTGGCCCCAAGACTCCTTTCTCCACAGCCTGACCCTAAGACTCTATTCCCTGCAGGTTGACTGCAGGTTGACCCTAAAACTCCCTTACTAGTAGCCTAACCCTCCCTTTCCCTCAGTCCGCCTAAGACTCCATTCTCTACAGCCTGACTCAGAGACTTCCTTCCTCACACTCCTTCCTGACACTAAAACATTCCCCATAGCCTGACTCTAAGTTTCCCTCCCCGCAGCTTAACCCTAAGACTGTCCATAGACTACTACTCCCCATAGACTCCACTACAATATTCACCAGTCCTATGTGGCAGGTTTGCAGTGGTGCCACGGGTCTGAGGCGGCAATTTCCAAATTAACGAATGGGTAAGGATGGCAAAAAATTTATTTTACATACTTACACATTCATTAATTAAATCTTGGCACTATTTTCAAAATAGAAACAGCTAAAAATTAGCTCTCGGCTGTTTCTATTTTAGAAGCAG